>VCNE01007092.1:0-10742 GCA_009869805.1 Oncopodura yosiiana
TATTAATTAAGATGACCCACGGTTAATTAAGGGAGGTTAATTAGTGGGCAATTAGTTAATGATGACAATTAACATTTTATATTTACTTAGTAATACACCACTAAAGAGTATGCATATGTAATCCCCATATGTATTACGTTAATTAACACACAGTGCTAATTATCTAATGTTAATTAGTTTTGTTAATTAGCTAATTAAATGCTAGGCAGGGGTCAATACGTCATTATTCATGGTGCACTATTAAACTCTCTTAATTGATAAAGAATCCTTAATTACCTCACCAAATTCATTGTGTGATAGCTCATTTCGTTAATTAAGACTTCTAAGTAATTATGCTAATTAACTAATTCGTATAAACTACCAATTAAAATAGAGAGCTGTACATTATTTGTAGTGTCAACATTAAAGCCCCCAAGTTAATAAACATTCCTTAATTAAGTCACTTCTAATTTATTAAGGTAATTGCCCTAATTAATTAAGGTAATTGCCCTAATTAATTAAGGTAATTGCCCTAATTAAGGTAATTAACTAATTAGTACAAAATAATAAGGGAAATACAGGACGTCAATAGCACTATAGTACTAGTACTCAAGCATCTAATTTCATGCAAATTAACTGTTAATTAATTGACCTAATTAATTAAGTTAATTAGCTAATTAGTGTCAGCTAATTAGTTATTTAGGGTCAGCTAATTGGGTACGCTAATTAGCAGAACCAATTACTGTCAACTAATTATGTTAACACACTACTGCTAATCTACATTTATGAATCTGTCCCCAACTGTCTAGAGAGTCTAGACAACTGTCTGGTTTGTTCATTCTCACTTCACAATCCAAAGGTAAAGGTTGTCTTTTTTTCGCTCTTGACTTTTAGTTGGTAGGGACTATCTCTTTTAACAGTAGATGTTGAGAGCACGTGTGCATAGGTTTCCAAAATTGACAGTGGGTTACCTATCGACGTTAAAACTTGTGTGCATAGCTCGACCATTAAGCTATCGGCAGGGCTCAATAGACATGAGGCTCTCGTATTCCTAGCGAGTGCGGAGGCGTCAAATGTTAGGTGCGTGCATTGCAATGGTAGTTGTAGACATCCATGAAAGGGTGAGCACCTTATCTGGCTACAACGATCCGCATTCTAGGTGGCACTAGATATGCACGTGATTGCAATTGTACGTATAGGGTATTCAGGGATATAGGGTAGGTAGAAATGTCTTCTATTATAAGACATGGTGATAGGTTCCGAGTTCGATCCCCTCTCCGACCAAAATTCTTTTGAATGTGTCAATTTTTGTTTTTTTGTATTCATTTCAATTTAATTTCTACTTTATATATAGGAATAAAAAGTTAATAGTAGTAACTATTTAATTTAATCTTTATATTAGCTTCATTGTAATTCTCTTTAGTCTAGTAAAAATAATTTTTAGTATTAGCAATCTCTACTTTTAGTTTACTGTCAGTACTATAAGCCTTCATAAATCTTTACTTTTGATGAAATTAATGCTTGACTCATTTATTTTATATTTTAGAGAAACCTATTTTTCCTATTTTGCTAATTTTTTGCTTAAAACAAGGTAATAACATGGTTCGAATGCTTTTCTTAGGTCTTAAAATGTGCTTACTTATAAAATCTTTAATTCTTTACATAGTTTTCCGACTAATAAGTCCAAAACATGCCTTCCCACGTCAATCAACGTCCCATCAACTTCAAAACTACTAAACCAAAATTCTCCTTCAAAGGAAAATCTTTATCTCCTGATGCCCAAATGATTATTTATAATCTCATTCGTCATTTGGAAGAAAATCCCGAAGATAGAATTGGCACTACTCCTTTACAAAAGGCAAAAGAAATGCTCAACATTGGTGAATCTATCACCAGAAGAGTCATTTCAAATGTTGAGAATGATACCATTGTCAAGCCTGGTGAAAAACGTCAAGTTAAGAAGCCAGTACTCGATTCATTGGATAGTTTCGATAGATGCCGCCTAAAGCACATTATCAGAGAGCTTTACAGTGACAAGTCAGTTTTAATACATTTAAATTATATTTACATTTTAACTTCTTATAACTATCGCTCTCTTACTTACAGTCAAGTTGTCACTGTTCAAAGTATTCGAGCCAAAATGACTCAAGTAGGAATTCTATTTTCTGGTGGAAATACTTCTTTCCGAAAAATATTGTGGGATATGGGCTACAAATATAAAAAAAATGATAATCGTTGTGTAATACAAGAACGTAGAGACATCAAAGCTTGGCTTGGGAGGTAATATTGCAGCTTTTGAATAAACAAAACACTTCTTTCACTTTTAATTGTTTAAATCGCAATAGATATCTCACAAGAATGAGAAAAAATAAAGAAGATCCTTCTAAAGAAGTTCCAGTCTTTTACCTTGATGAGAGCTGTATGGACAGTAACGAAACTGTGAAAAAAGGTTGGAAGAAAGCTGATCCAGAAAGCAATCAGGAAAAAGCCGAAACAGAATATAAAGTTTCACCAAGCCGTGGGCAAAGAATTATGATGCTTCACTGTGGTACATATTTAATAAAGATATCTATTTTACACACAATATAAGCAATTATACTTATTTATTTTACTTAAACAGGCTCTAAGAATGGTTTTGTTCAGCACGCTGGTTTTGTTAAAGCTGCGACGAAGGAGACATTAGATTACCACAAGGAAATGGACGCACATTCGTTCTTAACTTGGTTTAAGGAAGAATTGATTCCAAGACTTCCTAAACCTTGTATTATAGTTATGGACAATGCGCCATATCATTCCCAAACTAATCTTCCTAAGTCAAATGCTACAAAATCTGAAATATTGGACTGGCTGTACATATACAGTGATGAAATGAGTGTTCCAGAAAATGCCACCAAAAAAGAATTATTGGAAATTTTGAAGCCTTACAAAGCAGCTGAAAATAAAAGAAAATATGTGATCGACCAACTAGCTGCAGAACATGGAATTGAAATTGTTCGTTTGCCACCTTATCAATGTGACTTGAATCCAATTGAATTGGTAATAGTGCTTTTTTAAAACGCAAAGATTGATTAATGAGATGAACTTAATTTTCTTATTCTTATACAAAGGTCTGGAAAGATACTAAATTGAGAGTAGCACAAAGGACTATTGGAGTTAAAGATGAAGATGAGGTGATCAGCATGATCGAACAAGTTTTTAGTGAGTACACAGCTCACGAGTGGCAAGCTCACATTCGTCATGTTGAAAAGTAAGAGTGAATAATCTATAATAACTGTTGCACTTAAAGTAAATAACTTTTGGATTATAGGCTTGAAGAATACTACTGGAGAACCAACAATTTTGTTGACATGAGCAATGCAACTCCATTTGTAGTAAGTATTTTCAAAAATTTACGTTTATCGTCATATCGTATGAACTGTTCTTTTATTTGATGACTTGATAGATTAATGTTGGCGAAGATTCATCTGATGAAGAACCAGATTGGGACAGAGAAGATTCTGATGATGATGATTTTTTACTTCCTGAGGATGGTTATGTTCCACCTGTTGCAATGGAGGTCGAAATTGAAAGTGAATCACCACCTTCACCATTATCTGCAATGACATCAGCAGCAATTTCTCCTCCACCAACTCCTAGTACGAGTACTGGCATTAGAGTATTCCAATCAGGCCGATTTTCTTATATTTAAATAATTTGATATATTTTTTTGATATTTGTCTAATAAAATAATACAACATAATTAATATTATATAGTATAAAATCATAAATTGTAGTTACTAGTTAAGTAATTAAAAAGTCTAATATTTGTTCCAATACTTGATTTACATTTATGTTATTTGATTTACTACTTAATGTAATTAAAGTAACTCTTATTTCTACTTAACCTTTAGATCTTTTGACTTAGATCATTCATTAAATGCATCATATTAGTTTCTGCAATACGCATTAATTCTAATTCAAACCTGACATGCTGTAGTAAAGAAATACCACCCGGGGCGGAATCTCTGATTCGGCCTTGCTCATGCCATTCGTGAGTATGTATAACATGCCACTTTTGTGTATGTCATGGCCGAGTCAGATGTAATCAACATCTGAAGAAAAGATTGGAAACTGCATAGCCATATTTCGTAGGTATAAGTTGTTGTGTACCTTAAGTGGTAATAGAGTTAGTGAGTAATTAATATCATTATCTTAATCTGTGTAAATACCATCAGATTTCAATACTTAATCATGATTAAGTAATGACATGACTCATTAAAATTGTGATTTTATATTTGATCCAACGTATTGAGTTAAACGACAGTGTGACACTGAAAAGGTATAAACGTCTTTAGAACTATGTGAATTTGAACATTAAGCAACAATTAGCACAAATGGCTTTTTTCCAAATCACGTTTTTAATAATTGCTTATAGGTTATGAGTTTAGAAAGTTATAGCAATGAATATGGATGTAATACCTGTGGTGAATTTTTGAAAATAGTTTGTACCACCCACTGGTTAAAATATATAATTTTATACTTGTTTTTTTTTATTTTAAACATTAGTGAATTTTGAGGGAATGTGAGTCAAATCAAAAAAATTTACTGGAAACTAATATGAGAAACAAGTTCTGAACTGGAATAAATTACGTTTGTGAAATTAAAATTGGAAACCTCACTTACTCGTCTGCTTGAAAGTAAATGTTAACTTAGGACTAGTTGCTTATTAATTCCAAGATCATGTTTGTTTAATTTCATTGTTTAATTTTACTCCACCTCTTTTAAGTAATTGAAATCTTGTTAATTCTTACTGAA
This sequence comes from Oncopodura yosiiana, assembly GCA_009869805.1. Classification (NCBI taxonomy): domain Eukaryota; kingdom Metazoa; phylum Arthropoda; class Collembola; order Entomobryomorpha; family Oncopoduridae; genus Oncopodura; species Oncopodura yosiiana. Next base: position 4,774 of record VCNE01007092.1, read on the forward strand.
GTCACCGTTGAATTTCTCAGTGTAATACCGGTAGTTTGATAACAACTGGAAATTTCTTGATTTCATTATAGTTAGCGTTTCTTAAATAATTGTGACCTTGGGTGAATTTATTAATTGATTCTGAGGTCACCGTAGAATTTCTCATAGTCTATTACCTCTATTTTGATTAACGCTGTTCATCCCATGATTTAATTTTGATTAACCTTTCTTAATTAATTGTGACCTTGGGTCATTGTATTTATTGAATCTGAGGTCACAGTTGAGTTTCTCATAACGCATTACCCTAACAGCATCCGACCGGTTAGTTAAGCCAATTAGTGAATTCACCCCCAAAGCTCATATCACGTTGTCTGTAGCATGGCATAAGGATAGAAGGCATGTAAAGCTTCAGCATTGAGTTTCGGACGTGATCTTACAGTGAGCTAACAATACAGTGAAAAGTCATCGTGTAGTTACTATTATGCACAGCATGTGTACATATTCGATACTTATACAAAGTTCTTTTATGAGACAACTCTAAGAATAGAAAAGTAGATAAAAAACTACTTTGTAGACATATAGACAAGTGACACATCAGTAAGTAGAGAGTATTTTATATAGTAACAGAAAGTGTTTGAAGAGAAATGAGAACCGAAAACATTTTGACCAATGAAGCCTAAAATGTACAAGTAGATATTATATGAACTTTCAATTTGTAATACTAGTTCTACAAAGTACGTAGATGACAGTTGTTTGAAATGGATTTTGTCACTGTCACTTAAAAATTTTCAATTCATGTCAAATGTCATTTTTGTAATTGTTTTCCAATTAGTCATCTCATTAGCCAAAACATTTTTTTGTACTGGAAGAGCAAAGGAAGCCAAAATTCTTGTATCATTGACTTGTACAATATAATATAACATGCCAATAAACATATTTATTTTTACATCTTTTGGTCCTTTGTTCCGCTAAAACGGTCTTGAGTTTTTATGTTCCATGAATTCGGCTGTTATTTTATATCCACTCCACAATCTCTTGGAAATTTTGCTTGCTTTCAATAACAATGATATTACAATCTACGCATTTTTATTTAGAAGAGAAGAGCAATGTCACCAGAACCTTCAACTCTTTTATTGCGTTGATGATCTTTTCTCTCTATATACTCTCTTGTCTTATTCACTTCCGGGCTTATATGTATTTAACAATATGTAATGGACAAAAATTGTATAGTGCATTACACTATGTATTCTGAGACAAAGTATCATATATAGGATTGCCAAAAGCCAAATTCTCGTGGAAGTAATCATCAAGTTACATCAATACAAAAATACCAAATTAAGGCGGGTCTCTAGATTAAACTTCCAATCCAGATCTTTATTGTCTCAACACTCATTCTGTAATCCTGTTATATATGTATGAACAGTATAATCTTCCTTTTACTTTTTGGAGGAGTTTATTATTATTATTCGTTGTATAGAAAGAGCGAGAAACCCAAGGGAAGCATAAAAGTAGAAGAAAAGTTAAAAATAGTACATTAGCTAGCTCTCTCTCTTCTTATTAGATATATGATAGAAAAAGAAGAAGAAGAAGAGAGAGAGTTTAGAGATCTTCTTTTTTCTCTTCTTGTGTTCTTCTACTTCTTTTTTTTCTCTATCTCTATCTGTATATCAAGAAATTCACAAGATTGTCTCGTATTTTTCTGTTTATATCGTTCTTTACTTTTGGCAACTTCTCCAGCAGCAAGCAAAGCAGTAGTAGAAGTCATTTGCTAAATCAAGAATGTTACTTTTACACAAGATTTTTTCTCGGTCTTTCCTTTTCCTGTTATCTCTGTCTTCTTCTTCTTCTTCTTCCTTGTTGCATTATATGTATGTAATGAAGTTTAAATATATCTGTACATATGTATATAGTGGAATCTGTTTATAAGGGTTCATCTATAGCGGTGAACTTTATTTGTACAGGAAAATTTGCTCTCTTTTTTCTATAACAATAATTAGACATGTATTCAATAGAGTTATTGAAAAAGGTAAAGAAGTTTAAATAAAGCAATTTTGATTTTAGGTAGTTTTCTGCGAGTTGTATCCACTTTATAAAGATGCTCTACTGTATATATAGTGTGTGTGTATTTTTGTTTTTGTAAATATATAGGTACTAAGATACATATGTACATGTTGCACATTCAACTTTGTTGAGTATATATATATATATATATGCATATATGTTGTGAATGTAACAAACTGAAAAGTCAAGTCAAAAGTCAACTTGAAACTTTTGAAAGAGAAGAAGGAATAAGGAAGATATATCTATAGAAAATTGTTTCTCATTTTAACTACTTGCTACTGGCTGCTGCTACTATATATACATTTTATATGACATCAGATCAAGACAAAGTCATCAAAAGATATATACGCCAAAGAGATGCGAAAAAAGACACACCTTTTAGTTTTTTTAAATGTAAGATATATAATTTTCTCTTCTTGAGTCTCTTGCCATGTTATTTCATATAACAGAAATAAAAAGAGACACAGAGGGATGCTTTTTCGGGGAAATGCCCCGATACCCGAAGAAAAAGAGAAAAAGCTTTTGCTACTTTCATGTATCAAGTCACCCATGTCATGATAAAGCTTCTACCCGACTACTACTAATACATGTGGATTAAATTTATAGCAATACCACCACCACCACCACTGATACGAACTACTGATGATGATATGCACAAAGTTAGACTTCATTTCTTAACTCTAATTTAGTTTTCATTTTGAGTTTGTCAAGACAAGAGTCACTTGTTTTACTAATATCTTTTTTCTCTTTGGAAAGCAACAGTTAATTTAAAAAAAAAAGTTTTCAAGGTGAATTAAAATTGTTTGTGTTGATATTTTTCTTAATAATCTTAATCATATAATTTTCTTTGCAGATGAGTATGTCAGATTTTCGTCTCAAAAAACTCACATATGTATTCGACAGATTTTTTGGTATACATGCAATACCCATATATCCATACTGAACTTTATTGCTAATAATAAAAATTGTTATACTACTCAGATACCAATCATTCTGGAACTATTGAGAAAAATGATTTCATTCTATCTGTAGAGGTATATATATTTAAAATTGTATAAAGCCCAAGCTTATCAAATCCATTTCATAATATGATCTCTTGACTTATTTTTAGCAACTCTGCAAGATTAGAGGATGGAACAAGGATTCTCCTGAATTTCCAAAAGTTGAAAAAAGTTTCTTAACTATGTGGGAAGTACTTCGTAAACGTGCTTACAAAGAAGATGATGAAGAAGTAATATATTATTATTATTATTATGAGAAATTATAAAATATTTCATCCTGCTTTGCTTCACTTATATATAGATTAGTCCTGAAGAATTTGTTCAATTATGGAGAAATCCTGGTAAAATTGATGATTGGGAAAAAGTTTACATGGATCTAATGTTTGACCTTCAAGATACGTCTGGTAAGCACCCAAAATTTGATTACTTCAAGGTGACCTTTGTATGCTAGGTCATTGATGACAATAATATGGTCTCTATTTACTGTTTAAAACCAGGTGACGGAGTTATAGACGAAGAAGTAATTATATTAATTATATTGTTATTATATAATTACATATAGTAATAACATTTATATTAATACTAGGAATTTGCAAGTGTCTGTGACTCTATGGGAGTTAATCCAGCAGAAAGTAGACAAGCATTTAATACTTTTTCAAGAGTAAGTAGAAAAGAGATATGTATGTGTAAGTGGCTTGTAATTACATCTTTTTTCTTTTATAGCGTGGACATGTTGCTGTTGACAAGAAATATTATCAAGACCTTTGGATGCAATATTTCCAATCTGATGATCCATCATCACTGGGAAACTTTCTCTTTGGAAAAGTCAACTTTGATGAATAAATTATATATTGACAAGACCAGAGAAGAAGAGAAGAGTTTTACTACATATAAATAATAATTCATGCCACATAACTGCCAATGACAGACCAAAAAACAACAGCAATACTTTACTTATTTGAACACACGTATAATATTATATTATTATACAGTTATATTATATGAGATGATGATAATAATGACCTTTTGCAATATACTTTCCTTTTATACCCGTATAAGAATTTGTTTTTGGTCAAAAAAAAATACTACTACTGAGAATTTTTCATACCATTTAAGCTGTATAAGTACATATTCAATTGTTTTCTATCAAAAAAACACCAAAATACCTTCCGTGACTATCATTTTACTAATTATTATGATCATTATTAATTTTATTAATTTAATAGTCAAATAATGTTTCTTCACATCATATCATATTATATATATATATATTATAATAGTTGTTATGTTCTAAAAAAAATACCTTTGCTCATAAATACTTGTCGTCAACATTATTACTACTATTATTGTGTTTCAGTTTTGCTTAAAAAATATCCTCATCCTATTATTATGAGTTTCACTCTCTCAATCAACTTTACTTAATAATAAATGTTGTTTGCCTTATGGTAAGTAGTTATGAGTTTTTACATAATCTTTATGTGGTCACATAATACATCTATTTATTTTGCATATTACATCACATATAATGAGTTAAAAACAATTTTTAGAAATAGAATGAAATTGTTTGGCATAACTTCCAAGGTATGGTCTATTGTAAAACATTCTTAGAGACTTGCCTTCACAATTGCTTTCTGAATGAAATAAATAGCAATCTGGTAATGAAATTTTCAATGACCAAATTTCATCTTGCCAAATAGCATCCAGATTTGTACACTCATCCATAGTTTCACGATCTAATTTTAATACTCTGCCTGAAAATAATAAAAATTTATATAAATTAAAAATCTCAGTCGATATTATACAAAAATCAAATCCCAACCAGAATAATGAGGTTCACTATACAATACAAGTCCTTTTGGAATTTCTTCAACTTTATCATTTTTGGTTTCTTCATCTCCAAAAGTAGTCGCAATAAAAAGAAGAGTAAGAATAAAGAAGACACTAATAATAAAATTTCTATTATTTTGACTCATTTTTTAAAGGAGTAAATTAAAAATGTTGTAATATTAAGAAGGAAGGCTGGAGTACAAATGAAGAGTGAGAACATAGATATAATAGTGTAGCATTTAAACATACATAGACTAATGTTGGCTACATGATTGGTAGTTTGCATTTCATGGAAATATGACACATATACTTAGGTGATAATTAATGTAGTCAGTAATATGTGAGATGAATATTTACTTGCTAATTAATGTTTTTCTTTTCTGTGCATACTTAGATCATAGTGATTATTTAGTAATCACTGATTACTCATCATATGCGGTACAGTTTGCGACGCGCAAAAAGGTGTTCTAGCTGTTTTTAACGAGTAGAAAAGCAGATATGAGTTTATATGCATTAAATAGATAATTTAATAAGTTTACCATGAAGCATGACTATGATTATCTAGTATTGAACAGGTTCGCATTTTCTTTCTTCATGTCGCGTTAAAACTCGCTGGATTTTGGACATAATTTCTACTTTTTGCCATAAATAAAGTTTTCAGAGTTGATCTTGTTCTTGTTGAGGTTTAAGTTATGTCTAAAATGTCAAAAAATAGAAAGTTAATCATAGCAGAGATAAAGATTTTTGTGAGTCTCTCAGAAAAGGACGTGGCACCTGCAAAAATATATGAAATAAATATACGGTTACATGCGAAATGATTGTCCCAAAAATGTTCGTCTCAACTGAATTCTCACTGAGAATTTCTCAGCGACCGCTTTTTCTAGATTTTACTTTTTACAACATAGTTCATATAGAGTTAAAGGCGAAACTAAAGGCGAACTTTAGCAGTTACAGTTTACGGAGGCAAACTGAGACAAGATTTCTTGGATTGTCTCAGTTAGTCACTTGGCTAAAAAACTTTGGGGCATTGTGAGAATTACGATTTCTTTACTCTTACGACAATTCAACTCTTTTGCTTACAAAAATACAGCTTTAATAATA
>VCNE01007098.1:0-10322 GCA_009869805.1 Oncopodura yosiiana
GCAGAAAGAAAAGGTGCCAAGAGGGTGCATTGTAATTCTTTTCTCAAAAATGTTATTCAGAATTCATATCCTAAAGAGGAGAAAGAACTCTCTCTATTCATTCATTCTTTTTTCTGGTCCATAATCTTTATGTTGTTAGTCTTTGCCTATTGTATACTGTGATTCACAGTCTGTGAAGCACCCAACATCTTATAAGTATGTAATCTTGATAAAGAGAATAGAGTTGTTGAAAAGCTGTGACAAATTATTACATATAACTATATTTTATGCCCACAGTAGTTTATGAAATTCAATGTTACGAAAAATACAAAAAATTTCCAGTTAGTATTATGGTTGTCATTCAAAATTATAACTAGTAGATCTCAGAACAAAAAATTTGTTGTGCATTTGACAAGCTAGCTAAAGGTGTCAAAAAGGGCAATAGCAAGCAGGGTAGGGTCTTTGTTCACTTATATATATTGTCTTTTGTTCATTCAACTCAACTACTATGTAATGTACTACTACTCTTTTTTTCTACGCTCTACTCAATAATAGACTTACGTAAACTGAACATTCGGTAATCTCCCATGTAATAATAATCTAAACTATTATGTTATCGACAACGCTCTCGTGTAAAAGAGGATTACAACTTTGACAACAAGCATAACAGAATAAGCTATGTGTACTAAATTCGGATGTTTGAACCCTAGAGTATACTAGACAACAAATATGTTATTTTACTTCATTTCTTGTAGAGCATGACGTCTACTAGTTATACTACTACTGCTAAAACCCATTTTCAGTTCTTAAAAATAAAGGCTTCTCAAATTACAAATCCCATGACCTTTTGTTTTCTTTGCGAAATCTAATCTTTATATTGGACTCAAGCTCGTTATTATAACTTGTTAGGCAGTAAATGTAAAAAAACCCCTTTAGAGATATACTCAAGTTTTAAGAAAATATGCAATGCAAGCGTTATGCTAATTATGTCATAAACTAAACAAGAGAATAAGTGATAATGACAAAATAATTTTGTGTGTGTCTGTGTCTGTAGAATGAAAAACAACAAGTTCAACCCTTTGTCTCGTTATATATAGGTTACAAAAATAGTCCTACTTAATTTATTTTTACACAAAAAATTGTAATAAAACCATACGCTTATAATTTAACTACTACACTTAACTTGCTCTCGTGGTGTTTTACTTTTCTTTTTCCCTTTTTTCATTTTCTTTTCAATGTCAATATCATCATCATTAATTTCAATATTTTTACGCTTCTTATTACTAGAAGACGAACTCTTGTTTTTTCTTTTGCTTGTGATAATCTGACAACTATTGTCATCATCATCATCATGATTTATATTGACGACTTCTTCTTGTGATTCTTCTTCTTTAATCTCTTCAACTTTAATAACATCATCACTAATATTTTGCCATGCTGTAGGAATATCAAAACAAGGAGAGGAAGAATATTCTGATAAAAAGTTTTTCGTTATTAGAGCACAATTAAGAGGTACTTTAAGAAATTTCTGTAATAGAAAAGACAAAACAATCATTATAATGTGTACACTATCTTAATTTAATAAATCTTTACCTTTGCAATTGGATTCTTTTGATCAACATGATGTAAACAAATATATCGATCAAGTCCACAAGATACAAAATAAGGTGAATCTGCCAAACCGTCAATACTTCGTATACTTCCAGTAAATCCAGTGTACGAGTGAACCAAGTTTCCAGATTTTTTCCCAATATTTCTTAAATCAATTAAACTCATTTTTCCTTGACTGCTACCAACAATTACTTGTCTAAATACAGAAAAAATGAAATATACACGTATTATTTGCATAAATGCATTAAAAACTTAATGTATACATACTTTTCATTGTTGGTTGGTGCTATAGCCATACAAGGATGATCAGTAAATTCCATATTTACTACTGGACGACTCTTATTGTTAACATTTGGATCATATAATCTAACATGTCCATATCTTGTACATACAGCAACACAATCATAAGATTTTGGTAAAAATGTTAAATCTTGAACCCAAATTGGTACTCGTAAATCTAAGAAATCATGAGGAATATTTTTTGCTTTGAAAATTGCTTCTCCTTTTTCTAAATCCCATAACTTTAAATCATTTTCTTTTCCTCCAGTAGCAAAAATTGATGAAAGCAGTGGACTACGTTTTATTTTACTTAAATGATTTCCTGTTTGAAATTCTGTAATAGTATTCATCTTTTTAGCATTCCACAAACAAACTTTTCCAGTGTCTAGTCCAATAACAAAGTCTCTGGAACAAAATTGAAAGAAAAGTAAATAAAATTACAGATTTGTTTGTGATATGATTTACAAAGATTAATTAATTTATTACTTGTTGTGTTTATAGAGTCCAACGATTTCTCCAGCAGCACCAAGATCCATTTCAATTTCTCTAGTAAATCGTCTTAATTTTGTATTGTATATTTTGAAACTGTTGTTTTTATATGACACAAGTAATTGTTTTTGTGCATTATCTGCCCACGTTAGTGATTTGATTTCTACATGTTTCTTTTCAGTAAGAGATTGTGAATTTGGCAATGATTCTGGTGGCTCAGATCCAAAATATACACCTAAAAAATAACAAAATTAGTAATCAGAAGTTGTAAAATTGAGCACGTTGCACGTTGCACGTGTATATTTTGAGTTGTAAATATTTTTATAATTTGTATACCTTTCAAAATTCCGGTTTCAGCTCCAACATAAACGTTGAAATTACTATCAGATAGTTCTGTTGTGTTAATTTCCTCCATCGTTAAATTCTAATTAAGTGGAGAACAATTAAATTAAAGAAATCTTGTGAAATGAAAAAAATACTGCAACTGATATTTTTAAAAACAACGTGCTTGCTCTAAATTCGCGCAACTATTGCACGTGTTGTAACTCAACCAATGCAATGTTAATTTTCATGAACTAACTTGTTATCTTTGCTTTGTTCATTGTTCATTTCAATGTTCAATTCAATATTCGACTTTCGGTAGTAATGAATAAATGTCATTTGTCAGCAGCAGTTCATCACGTCAAGTCAAGCATTCGTTTTCATAAAGCTCTGAGAGTATTTTGTTTTTCGAATAAAAGACAAAAAGCAAAAGAGTGCAAGTTTAGTTGATTTAATTTGTGTCAATTCATTCAAAATGCTTAGAAGCGTTTCGCAAGAGAAGAGTAATACTCGAAAATTTCAAAGAGTAAGTCATTTTTCCATTTAATTAGCTATTTTATTTATTGAAATCTACATGTTTATATTCAAAATTCTTTTTTTTTGTTAGCTTAACGATGATGACAGCAGTGATAATTCTGACAAGGAATCTACTCCACCTCCAGCTACTCAAGAATCAGAAGATGAAGAATTGGAAAAAGAAATTCCACCTGCACCAATGAATGAAATTATGGATTTTGATTTAGAACCAGAGTCAACTAATGAACAGGGTTGAGTAATTGAGTAATTTAAATTACAATTACAATTACCATTACACCATTACAATTGTAATTGTAATTGTAATAGTGCCTTAAAATCTGCGTGTAATTGTAATAGTAATTGTAATAGCGCTTTAAATTTTTCCTGTAATTGTAATAGTAATTGTAATAGCGCTTTAAATTTTTTATGTAATTGTAATAGTAATTGTAATTGAAGAAGTAATAAAAATTGTAATGCATTACATTTTGCAATTACAATTACATTACGCGCATGACCAAACTGAGATCACTCAATTTCTCGAAACTTTTTGTGGGAAATTCAGTAAAAGGCACGGTGTTGAGTTTTATCACGCAAAATGTCAGTAAAGTTGCCATTAATTCTAACTGAAAAATATTATAGAATCGACGAACAAAATGGGAATAAAGTCACAGCAGTTTGTAGCTCGTGTGAACCAGCAAATAAAATCAGTGGAGACATTGTAGTCACGTCTAATTTTGTTACACATCTAAAGGTAAATCATCTTAAATTCTTTTTTACTTTTTCTAATGCATCTGTATATAACACTTGCATTACCTTTAATGTAATAATTTATTATAGTAAACTATGCCATTGTTGTCTAAATGGTTCCCGTTTTTTATTTTAGCGATGTCATTCAAGGTTGCATCAGGAGTTTCTGGAAGAAAAGCTGAACAATTGCAAGAAAAGAAAAATTGACGACAAACAACGGCAGCTGAATTTCTCTGTGATTGGAAGGACTTGTTCACTAGATAATGCAGTTAATGGAGCAATATATGATTTCGTTGTATCAAGCATGAGCTCATTATCAGTGGTTGAAGATAGTGAATTTAGAAAAATGTTTACAGGTAAAATTAAAACATTTAACTTAGAAATGTGTTAACCTAAATAAATAACTCGTCTTTTAAATAACTACGATAGGTTTGCCTGGATTAGGAAATGTCAATATTATGTCAAGGACCACACTTAGTCAAAAAATTAAAGATGATTTAGCTTCAAAGAAGAAAGAAATCTCACTGCAGCTACATTCAACTGATTTTATTTGCTTGACTGCTGATATCTGGTCTTCAGCTAGGAAAAGTTTTTTGGGAGTTACCTGTCATATTTTAACTGAAAAGTTAGAAAGAAAATCATTTGTAATTGCCTGTCGTCGCTTCTTTTCTCCTCATACTGCAGAAAATATTAATTTACTTTTGTTACAAATTTTTGAAGAATATGATATTGAAGAAAAAAATATTTCAGCTATTGTAACTGATAATGGTTCCAACTTTGTGAAAGCACTAAAACAATTTGGAAATTTGGAATACGTACAAGAACCACATGATATTTTTGATGACAACTACAGCAGTGAGGAAGAGTCATTTATTGAAAATCAACAATTGTATGAAAAGCTCTCATTGTTTCATGTTCGTTGTGCTAGTCACACTTTAAATTTAGTTGCCACCTCTGATTTTGAGAAGACTAGTGATAAAAGATTGTTCCATTCTACTTTTTCTAAGTGCTCCAAGCTATGGAATATTTCTTCAAGTCCAAAGTCAGCTGAAATAATTTTAAATAAATGTGGCAAGACTCTCATCACACCAGGAAAAACACGGTGGAACTCACTTTTTGATAGTGTTGTTAGTCTTTTGGAAATCAAAATTAAGCTGGATGACATCTGTGACGCATTAAAGTTACCGAAATTTAAGAAAACCGAGTTGGAGTTTCTGGAAGAGTACAAAATCATCATGAAACCAGTAGCAATGGCTCTCGACACACTTCAAGGGGACAAGCAAATGTATCTAGCACATTTGTTACCAGTTTTACTACGTACAATAAAAAAGCTAACATCATTTTTAGAAGATCCTGACATTGTACATACTAAGCTATTTATCACATCCATTCTCTCTGGTATTAAAAGCCGTTTTGAGAAAATAATTTCTTTAGATAACAATTCAAAACCATATATTTTGTCTTCAATGTGTCATCCTTTTTTCAAAGCCAGATGGATTTGTGAAGATAAAAAAGAATTCTGCAAATTATTACTTGAAGAAGAGGCATCAAGTTTTGAAAACATTTCTAGCTCTCAAGAAATGCCATCGACTTCTCAAAGCACAAATTCGGAAAAAATGGAGGACTTTTTTCAGTTTGATAATACACCGAGTGGTTTTTCAAATGATTCAAAGCTGCAGATTTTACAATATTTGTCAGACAGCCGAACAGAACTTTCAATGCTCCAATCTTTCCCACTTCTTGAGAAAATTTTTCGTAAATACAATGTCATACTGCCATCATCTGCTCCAGTCGAAAGAGTTTTCAGTTATGCAAAATTAATTAAAAGACCAAATCGATCGATGCTCAGCGATCAATTGTTTGAGGCTCTAGTTATGCTAAAATGTAATATTTAAAATACTACGAGAATTTATTTAGTTTATTATTTGAAAGTAATTGTAATTGTAATTGAGTAATGCATTACTGTAATTGTAATTGGTGCTTTCTAGCTGACATGTAATGGTAATTGTAATTGTAATAAGAGTTTAAAAATTGTTGTAATTGTAATAAGTAATTGTAATGGATATTTGAAAATAAAGTGTAATTGTAATTGTAATTATGAGTTTCAGAAATTAACTTGAAGTAATTGTAATTGTAATGGCAAAGTCTACCAATTACTCAACCCTGCTAATGAAAAGATCTGCTTGTCAAGTAATGATGGAGGAAGTGTAAAAGTAGAATTGTCTACAGCTCGTGGATCAAAAATCATCGAAAGTATGTTGGATGAATTTATCTTCTGATGATAGCAACCAAGCACCAATTCCACTTCCAAATATTGAGAATGTGTTCATTTTGAAGAAGGTAAATAATTTGAATATAAAGAGACATTTTCTTTTATTATTATGCAAATTATGGCTTACTAAAATTATTCATTTTTTTGTCAAAAATGTAGGTTTTTGAGTGGATTAAGCAGCACAAGAATGACGACGTTGAAGAAATATCAGATGATGAATATGAAGAAAAGAAAAAGAATGATTCTCCATACTATATTAGTGAATGGGATTTAAAATTCTTCAAGGAAGATATGGATAATGAAAAGCGTATGAAGCTTTTATCTGTAAGTTTATATATAAAAAACCTATTACATACAATTTGCATTATATCTGAACTCTGAACATTTTCTTTTTTGTTATCTAGGCTGCTAATTATTTGGATATAAAGCCATTGCTTGATTCCATTTTGAAATATATTTGCAATTGCATTCGTAACAAGAGTGCTATTGAAGTTCGTGAAATGTACAACATTCCAAATGATTTCACTGAAGAGGAAGAAGAGCAAATTCAAAAAGAAGTCCAATATTGTGAAAACTAAAGAACTACTAACTTATACTATTATTATAATAATGATTTGAATAACTGTTATTCTGACTAATATGAATTCTATTTACTATATTTAATACGTTTTTTCTTCATGAATTTATTTATATAACTAAATGTAACCAAATCCGGTAATTAATATATATCCTAGTTAATTTTCTTATTTCGTATTTCTAGATTTTGTAATAATTGATAAGATGAAATGAAATATAATTTATTATTGACTTTATAACGGACTTAATAAAATAGTAGTAATTCATAACAATAATTAATTATATTAAGTCTCAGTCTCAAATTATTTTATTTGCATGCATTTTTATATAGGAATTATAAGAGTAAAATATCATAGTTTTGCATTATTTTTTTATGATGTCAAAGGTGCAGTGTCTTCACATGAGTAAAACATTATCTCATCTATTGGTGAAGGTGACTCATCTTCTTCAGAATTTTCAATAATCTAAATGTGGAGTTTCAACATTAACAGTAGCAGTTGTACTAATTGGTATGCCTTTGACTTTTCTACTGTTGCTGTGATTAGTATTCTCTGTACTTCCAAAATTATTAATTCCAGATGATGAAGATTCTGGTCTCACATCATTATTAGAATGACTATTATAAGTATGTTGGGACATAAGACCATTATTTCTATCCATTACAAAAACTCTTGTTGCTCTTGATGTCAGTAATCGAAGTCTTTCTTCATCACTAGTTTCACTATCAGAAAAATTTTCATTTGGAAATAAAACACGACGTTTACAATTTGGACATTTCCTTGATTCATTTAGTAGCCAAGGATCAACGCATGTAACGTGAAAGACATGTGAACAAGGTAGCACTCTTATATCATTTGATGTTTCAAAATTTTCAAGACAAATGCTACAAGTTTCCTGAGGTATGGTAGAAGTCCATTTGAGTATTGGAATCTTTCTTAATTGTTTGGATGAAAGTAAAGTACGTCGTATTCTACGTCTTCTTTGTAATCGACTAGTTACAGTTCCACGAATCTAGGAAAAAAATGTGATCATTCTTATCAATTTTGGTTGTTCATTTTTTTAAAATAAATATCTTTTTTATTCTTTATACATACCCAGCGAAATAAATAATCACAGCATCGAAATACTCCACAAATAAAGACCATAGCACAAATAGCCATTAAAGCAACATTTGTCATATATCCTAAAGAGTAACGAGATTCATTTTCAAAGCGAACAAAGAATCTGTACAAAAGGAAACAAACAAATATATCATGCATTTTTAGATGTCTTTATAATATTGTAAATATTATTAAAATACCTATTTGGAAAAGCATAATTCTCTTGTAAAATTCTTCCACCATAGTCTGAAATTAAGCATGCATAAATTTTTATGCCAATCCAACTGAATCCGACAAAAGTAGGTACATCCTGAGATGTCTCATTGGATCCAATTCTTTGAAAGATAATTGCTGCATATCCAGCTTCTTGAGCATTTCGGGCTCTCTGTGCAAATGAGCAACTTTCTGATGATGGATCAGATGCATTTGTAGGATGCCAAGATGCTAATAAAATCCATTGTCTATAAGTTTTAAGAGCTTCTGCTGATGCTAATGATTGAGACAAAGATTCCCAAGGAGGATCAACAGGAGTACAGGCACTTGGTGGATTTGAAAGCATTAGAATGCCCTATTATGTTATAAACAAATTAGTCATATGTATATTCATATCATTATAACATGATAGTAATAAGTTACCTCTATGCCAAATCCTGTCTCTTCATTGATACTTGCTTCATTTACAGAAAACACAGTAACATTTGTATCTGTTGAGTACACTGCTATTTTGCCATTTACAACAGTCCTGATACTAATTAGCAGTTGTAATAATAGTAGTGATAAATATTTGGTTCTTGTACTAAAATCAGACTTGTATAATAATGGTAACATTGTTGTTACTTGCTATTTTTTGTTACAGTAAGGTTTAAGAGGTTTTAGAATTTATTTTTAGTAAGTATTGCTTGAAATTTTCTGCATCTTTTGACAGTTTTGACACACTTGTTCTGGCCTGAGATTTTGAGACAATGAATCACATTAGATCTGTCTGTATATAGTTATTAAAATACCATTTAAAATTAAAAATGAGTCACTTCCTAAAAATTGTTTTTAAGTATGTATTTATACAAATATTAAAATGCGCAATTTACTGGTGTGTTAACCTACAAATGTTTAAATTTCGTTCAGAGCAAAAGTCACTTCCTTAAAAATTGTTTTTAGTATGTATTTATACAAATATTAAAATGCGCAATTTACTGGTGTGTTAACCTACAAATGTTTAAATTTCGTTCAGAGCAAAATACCTAAAATCATGAGCAATATGTTTTTCTGTTATGGCCTTGTGCAATACGCATACGTATGAAATGATTATATTTTAAGCATCATATGCGGAATGAATGAACAAAGAACTCTTGTTATATATTTAGTAGAAAAACAATTTATATACTCATTGATTGACAACATGCAACACATTAGTTTTTTATCTGTAGTAAAATTGACTAGCAGTTCCAGTTATACACAGTAATTAATTATTGTAATTATCGTAGTACATGGACATGTAACAATGCATGCATTTTATATTATTGTAAACTGTAATTTCATAATGTAAGTAGTTGTAATATTTTTTGTGCATTTGGCACTGACTAGAGGAGAGAACATAGAATAAATTAATTAACGTAATATATATCCATAGATTCTCAGCACCGAACATCTTCAATTGATTCTTCTCCACAAGTATGAAATGATGTCTCATTACAACTAGCTTCTTCCAATTTCTCTATTGAGACTGTAGTACTAGTACTGCTGTTGTTAACTTCATTAGTAGTAGTTAAATCTTCAATAAATTTTCTTAATTGTACAATTCATATATTCTCAGCACCGAACATCTTCAATTGATTCTTCTCCACAAGTATGAAATGATGTCTCATTACAACTAGCTTCTTCCAATTTCTCTATTGAGACTGTAGTACTAGTACTACTGTTGTTAACTTCATTAGTAGTAGTTAAATCTTCAATAAATTTTCTTAATTGTACATCTAAAGTTGATAATGATCCATTAACACTTTCACTATTTTTAATACTACTTGCAGAAGTATTATTAGAACTATCTTCCTGAGCTATTTCTATTACAGATGAATAATGTGACATTTCATGTGGGTGTTGTTGTTGAATTGAAGTATTAGTAACAGTGCTGTTATTATTCTCTGCTATTATTGTTGTACTTCTACTAACATTTCTAACTAAAAGTTGATTAAGTAAAGGAATCGTATCATTAATTACACTAATATCATGATCAGTAATATCACTATCTCTATCATTATCTTGAAAATTGATAACTTGTGAATCAGAGTCGGCATCATCATCTTCATCAAGGTCGTTGTAACATGGTGGCTCACTTGGAAGCCGAACACGACAAACTAGAATTAGAATAAATAACTTTAGAATAATTATTTTTCTATTTTACTACAACATCTGTACTTATTTATTATTAAATTCTA
>VCNE01007102.1:0-11922 GCA_009869805.1 Oncopodura yosiiana
GTTTTTGCTGTTTTTTAGATTTTTTATGCTGAAAGTAGCTTTTAAGGCTTTTTGGTGCATTGCTGAGCACATGTCACAGTTTATTTAATGTCAGAGAGTGATTATCTAGGCCTTTAACTAGTATTTACTATAAATTCTACAATAAAATCACCTAAAACTACTGATTTTTGCAAATTATTTCCGTGTATAAATTAGTTTTAATGAGACATACTGTGACATGTGCTCAGCAATGCACCAAAAAGCCTTAAAAGCTACTTTCAGCATAAAAAATCTAAAAAACAGCAAAAACGTCGAGTTCTTGCTGGGCTTTGAACTCGTGACCTCTGGGTCAAAAGTTAAATGCCATCACCATTCGGCCATAGTATCGTCGTTTTTAGAACTTGCAAAAGTTACTTATATTTTACACTCCAGAAATTTCCAAACTTTAAGCTGGAATTTCTCCAGAACCCTTGAGCGTTGGGTGAGTGAGCACTTGATTCGGAATCTGTGTATCAATAGCTTCATTTTGATGTATCATACGTCAAAATCCAGCCTACCGTAGGTGTAGTGACTACTAGTTAGTGTGTTTTGTTGTGTATTTTATGCTCTTTCAGGACGAATATAGAAGCACTAATAAAATCCACTAATATATGCATTAAGCAGTAGAGAAAACCGTTATTGTTTTTGCGGACAGAGTTGTCGAGAAGTTCTGGTACAATATATGAGAATATATAAAGCTTTTATGAAGACTTGTCGTTGTTAAAAACAAAATCTGTCTATACCTGTAATAGAATCAAATGAAGCTCATAACCGTTATAATTAACACAGATTTGAATCTTTGTCTGATATAGAGGAATATCGTTAAATGCAGATTCCAATGTAATATTTTGCGAGTCAGAATCACTCATCGGTTCTGTTATATATCAACCTAAAATATCAGTAAATTGGAAAACAAATAACCTAAAAACCTTGTGTACAAATTTGTCAATTGCAAAGCAGGTATAAAATTTATTCAAGGAGATAGCACTGAATAATTATATTTTCATCAATAGCAAAGTAAAACCAAAAAGTAACAAATAAAAAGCTCTCTCATGAAGAGACATTGTATATCGAAAGAGGTCAGTTGAATAATGGAGGAAGCCTAAGCCATAAATATGAATTATACAATAGGCTCGCTCATATATGTATTAGTCTTGATGGCTAGATTGGAAGATTGCAAGTATAGTGTATATTATTGGACATTTGGATTAGTAGTAGAGTGACATAGAGACAGAGAGTAAAGTCAATTCTAGAGAACAACATGGATAAAATAAATCCTTTATGAGCAAATGAGACCATCAACTGATTTTGTAATGCATTTGTTCTCTTGATCATTCATTGTGGTCAATTTGCTCTCTCAGTGACACTGGAAGAGGAGTTGAGTACTGTAATAACAATACAATATACGTTTCCAAAATGCAAATAAATAGTTCTAATTCACTATCATATAGTCTACTGAACTACTACTGTTATAATGCCATATCATGAGAAAATCATGATAAGAAATTTCATGTTATCTATAATAAAGTACCGTTCAATTTACTTTACATATATTGTAATTGTTGTAATTTTAATATGTATCATTTAGTACTAGTGAACTAGAAGCAAAACAAATTAGAAGATTAAGACTAATATTTTTTAATTTTTGCATTCTAACATAGGGAATCTAAACTTTCTTTTAGTTCAGGGCAATCAAACTTCTGTTCTCACTTTCTACTCATATAGACCAATCTTAAAATTATATCCATGTCTTACATTATAGTTGTAATTTGCAATCCTTCATATTAAAAATCAGTTAATAAATTGTTTTCATTAAACTAAAAAAACGTTGGATTTGATTTAATTTGTATAGCAAATAAGAGTCACAAAATGTAGTGTAGCATTGAATAATTTCGTCATCATCATGAAGAGAAAGTTGTAGATAATAAGAGACTATTGAATAATGCACGAAGTATATAAGTCATGAATTATATAAAATATGGAGCAGAACATTGGCAGGAGACATAGAGACAAAAAGTCAATTCTTGTAGTAAATCTTTTATGAGCAAATGAGACTGATTTTGTAATGCACTTGTTTCTAAATCATTCATTGTTTAGTGGTCAATTTGTCTATATAGTCTCACAATGTCAAAGAGAGTTGAGTGATTAGTGTACTAATGCAACGAAACATATTATGACGTTGCATTGTAGAATACATAAAACTGGAGCAGTTACAAAATGCATACGTAATCAAATTGCAAACCAAGTCTTACATAAAAATGTTGAATCTTCATACAATTTTTAATTATTCAATCTCATGAAGTAGAATTTCTTTTCTACTATACATACTTTTTTTTACTATGTATACATCATTAATATAATTACATGATTTTATGCATTGGAAGGTGTGCCCAGTAGTATTTTCTAATCAGACTCAATTATGTGGTAAACATGTGTAAATAAAAAAAATCTTGTAGACATAAAAGAATTTCTTACTCTACTAACAGAATCAAGTCCAAAAAGTTTATGATGCAAAATTATAAATTGTAATTTGATGATGAGTGAATGTCAGACTTGTATTATGTACGTAGCTCTTAATTATTATGCAAAAGAGAAGAGAAGAAAAATGAAGACAATGCCCAGTAGTATTTTCTAATCAGACTCAATTATGTGGTAAACATGTGTAAATAAAAAAAATCTTGTAGACATAAAAGAATTTCTTACTCCACTAAGAATCAAGTCCAAAAAGTTTATGATGCAAAATTATAAATTGTAATTTGATGATGAGTGAATGTCAGACTTGTATTATGTACGTAGCTCTTAATTATTATGCAAAAGAGAAGAAAAATGAAGACAAGGATCAAACTTAATTTCAAATATGATTCATATGCAAATTGTCAAATGGCTAGCCTACATACATTCTTTTGCTCTCAATAATTTATTCACTCTGCCTTCTTCTTCATATGCGTTCAATGCAAAATCATTAGCTTCAATTCTTTTTTACCCAATATTCACATTTTTTGCAATAATTTTTTCCCGTATTTATTTACAATTTAATGATTCGTAATTAACAATATAACATAGCCATTAAAATCCAAAGCAATGCTACGCATTTTTATTAAATTATATTTTTAACTTAGATATAATATATTTACGTGCAATCACTTTTTTCTATGTATAGCACCACAGAAGTTGCAATGATAATTTTATATATATATTTATTTTTATTTACAATTCACAAGCTTTATTTTTCCCTTTTGAAGTTATACACAACTACCAACTAACTAACTAATTTATATATAATATTTTAACATTTAATTTTTTATTTCGTACAAAGTTTTGATTTGTGTAGTTTTTTTTCTTTCTTATGTATGTCAATAGAATATTTCTGACATGACACTTTTGTGTTTCTGTAAACTCTACTTGGCACTATCATCAATTATCATCGTCACTTTCTCCAATCTTTTTTCTCTACTATGTGATTATATAATATTGATTTTTTTCAGTTGATGACAAGTGACGACTAAACTCTTTTTTTGTGTAAGCCTCTTGGACGGCGACTCGACTGACTAAAAGTTTAATAATTAAATATTAAATTTAAAACATCAGATTTAACTCATCTGCCTACCTCATATGCACTATAAATGCAATATTATCAGTTGCAACTTGAACTTCAAATAATTGAAGGTACTCATTATTTGTGTTTTGTTTTTGTAAATTATATATTTCATTTACAAAAATGTAGGATGAATTTGATTATTTTTCTGTGCTGAAGACTCTACGCCAAGTCTTTTAATTACTTTTTTTAGTTTAAGTTTTGACACACAAAGTTATTAGGGTTTGACACATTTATATAATTTTATCTTATTTGTGTGAGGAAGAAGAGTCGGAAATGGAAAAGTGAACATCTTGTTACAAAATCAGCTTTTATTTTGTTCTCTCTCTCGTCTAAAGGACAGACTCTCATTTCCAACTCAAACTCGAGTATTATTATTCCTTCATATATATATTTTGACATTACAAAATGTAAATATTTATAGTCTTATCTCTAAACATCATCATGCAAAAACGGAATGTATATATTTTGTTGGATTGGAGATAGAGAGAGAGAGAGAGAGAGAACAGAGTGGAAAATTATGGTGACATTTAGTCTTTTCGTGTATAAGTATATAGAAGTCGGCTATGTTTGTGAAATTTGAATGTGAATTTCGTGGAAGTAAGAAGATTAGCTAAAGGAATATAAGTATTTTGTGCTGACTACTAATTCTTCTGTAGAGAACACTGTCTGTATAGTTGCTCACTTGTTACAGACGTATTTATCTATCCAACAGGCATTATGATTCTAATGTCTAATCTGTAACTGGGACTCAAATATTTCACCTGGAGACTTCAACTTACTACAATTCCACCAAAGAGAGTCTACTATTATTACTATATACTATGACTCTCTCTCTCTCTCTCATAACCTAAAACTAGAGTAGAAAAGCTTTTGTGGATTTCCATTTCATTTCCATTTAAATGATTTATTACTCTTACCCTCTCCTGAAAACTTTCTTCATATATTCCCTACATCATCTATAGTATCTTGCTTCAAGCTTTCACCAAGACCAATGTTAAAAAAATTTCCAAATGGTCAACTCTCTCTATCTAACCTGAGCCTTGAGCTTCTTCTCTACTTTTTGTTATTCCCTAGACTCTTTACGACCTGCAGATGATAATAATAATATAATAAAACTATCATATCATGAAATGACTTTTTGTACGAAGGAAAAAATATATAACGTCAAGTGGAAAAGGAAGAAAGTCATGTCATAACTTTTTTTCCTGGAGAAGCCGTGAAAGATTTATGGAACTTAATATATTCTGTGCTGATGCTCAACCAACAGTTTTGAAAATCTAATCATTGCCAATCTAATCTACCAATTTTTCACGAGGGCTTCTCAGAATTTTACATTACAATTTTCATAACATGGGAAATTCCTTCAAACAACTCATTCTCAACAACATGAATAAATTATTGGTGATTGTGTAACACAATTCAGATAAAAGTCGAACAAAATGTCATATAAAATAGAGGAATGTACATGTTGACAAAACAATGATGGACAGGACGATCAATGAACTAATTAAATATTGTATTATATATATTCAAAAGACCGCAAATTAGAACGCGAGTGAGGCTCATAACAAAAATAAATGCAAATTATTCCACGGAATTTAGCACAGTAAGCACCTTGAACATTTGCCCTACTAAAAGAAAAGTAGAGTAGAGAATATATTAAAATTAGTGTGAAGATCATTATTAAAAAAATTAATAATAATGTGAGTTGTATCATCAAATCATCATCATCGCTACATGAAAAAAATGTCAAATGTAACGACATGTCAACCTGTCAACAAAAGCTTTTACAACTCTAATCTCTCTCTCTCTCTAAATACCAAATTCCCTACATCACCTAACAACTAAAAACAACACCAATAATTTTGTGTAGAATGATTATTTGACATATAATATTGTACTGATAACATTGGCTTAATTCTCTCTATTCAATTGCCTCATCTCATTTATATTTGATCTGATGATTTGCCACAATAGTTATTACAATGTCACTTTCAAAATCAAGTGTTAATGTTGAGCTGATGATCTGGTGCTTACTGGCTTAAATCAACAACTCTCAACTCAACTGTCACTGTCATCACACTCTGTGTAAATATTGAGAATTATTGAGACTATTAAGTTCAACTCTTGAGTGTTATTGTTAATTTTTAAACTGTTGAGTCAAGGTTCATTATCTCATAATCAGAGTTGTTGAATTACATTTATATTTTATTCTGTTTTCTCATCTCCTAAATTAAAAATAGACTGATGAATGGAACTTCTACACTAATGGAAAGTTTTCTTTTTTACTGATGATGAGGTTACAACAGGAAGCAAAGTTTCAGGACAAGGATCTCTTATTTTACCTTGATTGGAAATTGAAGAGATGTTATACGTATAAAGGAAGCACTTATACTACAACATTTAACACTATACAATAATGACAATAATAATAATAAATCTTATTACACAACCAGAGTTTGTAGCTTTATGGTCAAAGGACGACAGGATCACCTTCTTGAGTTTATATTTCACACCTTGAAATAAACAAACAGAAAAAGAAAAAGCAATTATTTATCATTACATAATTTTCAATTATAAGACTAGGTTAACACAACACTTTGTGTCATGTCATTATATGAAAAAGACATATAAAGTTATTAAAATTAAATGCCTCAGAGATGGTTGTGGTACACTGACAACAAAAATACCAATTACTAATAATAATACTGACTTGGTACAAATTGACATTTGCCATTTTGTTTTGCATAACAATCTAACGGAAATTAGAAAGAAATAGGGTCAATTAGCTAATGAGCAAATATTTAGCTTTTTGCCTCACTAACTCGTATATGTTTTAATTTAATTGGACAATCGTATATATATGTATATATATATATTTATTTATAGACAAAAATCACCTTTAGCTAAAAGGAAAATAAATGGAAGTAGTACTGTATACTAATAAATGTTATGATGTCATTCATATTGAGCTAAATGTATCTTTCACATTTTACTCTAATTAGTTTTCGGTTTGCTTTTGCTTCTAGCAAAGAGTTTTGCCTATCTCTTATATTTGCCATGTATTACTACTAATACAAACCTGTAGGTTGTGTAAATATCAAATTTTCTAATCTAAACATGAAAGCTTCCTAATAACTTGCTCTAGATAGTTAAACTTAACTAATACGTGATTCCCATTAGCATTTAAACATTTTCCAGTGTCTATACGTGTAAATTCTTTATGATGTGTTTACTTTGAATCAGCCTACAATTCAACAATCTAACTATTTTGCTACTCTCTCTCTCGTAAGTAGAATCAATATCATAGATAGAAATACATATCAAAGGAAGCGACACATATCACACTTCATTGTTCCGTTATGACTATTATTAGTATTACATGTTGAACTGGGCGAAGGAATGTTGTCAACTCACATTGTCGCATTCACAAACATTTGATATATTTGATATTAAAGTATTTTTTTATGAAATAACTTTT
The DNA here is from genome assembly GCA_009869805.1 of Oncopodura yosiiana. Classification (NCBI taxonomy): domain Eukaryota; kingdom Metazoa; phylum Arthropoda; class Collembola; order Entomobryomorpha; family Oncopoduridae; genus Oncopodura; species Oncopodura yosiiana. The sequence goes on from VCNE01007102.1 coordinate 7,098, forward strand.
ATATTTGTGAGTTGACAACATTTCCTTATGGACTAAAAAGATGCCCTCCATCCAGAAACTGCAACTTGAGTAAAAGTTGGACAACTAAACTCACAAACTACTAAACTTACTAAAACTACCGAGTTCCATGCTTTTCTCTTGCTCTCGCTCGCATCCTAAATGCTCAATTCAAGTTTTCTCAACAAAGTTTCTTCTCTCTTCTTCTATCCTCTTACATATAATATGTGTTCAACAGAGCAGTTTGGGATTATAATGAAACTCAATTAAATGTATGACCACTTGGCATTACAAGAGTTTCTCTAGTATATATACTAGCAAAAAGGAAATCCCAGGTAAAGTAAATAGAAAAGCTGTCTAGAGTTAGAAGAGGTTCTCTATATATATAATATTATTCCTTTTCTCTTTCTCTCTCTCTTTCTTTCCAGACAAATGAACCTTTGTACACATTACACATATCTGGAGGGAGTAAAAGCAATTAAAGAAACCAAATGCTTCATTTCATGGCTTTGCAGGTTTTCATATCAAAAAACATTATCATCATGGAAAATGGGAAATGCCTATGACTCTATATGTACGTATGTATGGCCAAGGATTATGAATGGTTCACTTGCTCAATTTTCAAGAGAGCTATGAATAGCTTTCTATCTATCTTTCTATATAAAATAGTCTGTGGTACTAATGGAAATATTTACTAGATACTTGTCCATTTTAACATCAACTTTCACACGCGAAATCTAAACACTTGAGAAGAAGAGATAAACAATTGGAAAACTAACACACACAAAGTGTGTGCAGAGCATAAAAAAAATAACTTGCTCGTAAAATAGAAAAATAATGAAACTTACATTCATCATAAAAATGATTGGCGATGACTATTATTTTTTTTATTGACTACCCAGATTTTTTATTTCTGGTGAATTGTGACGATTATTAATAGTTATTTTGTTGTTGACTATGAAAGTAGATTTCTGCGAACATTGTTATGATGACCGTTGGCTGCAGCATAATTGAGCACGGGTCAGGGACCAAAAAGAAATGAAAAGGCTTGATGAATTAGTCGGACTAAATCTGTGGTTGTGGTACTTCGTCCATGTTGTGAAAAGGCGAGTCGTGCACATTCCCTAATAAATTACAAAAAGTTAATTAGTAACACATAACCACATATAAAGTAAAAAATTCNAGGCGAGTCGTGCACATTCCCTAATAAATTACAAAAAGTTAATTAGTAACACATAACCACATATAAAGTAAAAAATTCAGAGAAATCATTAATCTTTTTTTTGTTCTACCTTGTCAAGCGACAAGCTGCGTAAGCTGCTAATAAATCTGGTGAAGCAGGGCCTATAATTTTAGAATAAAAAAAATATGATTATATGACATATATAATATTTTTAGTTTTTATCTTTTCAATTTATCAGTAATAAAAACAAACCTCCTCTATCACCAAATGCTAAACTCCAATGAAACAATACAGCTAAAGCACCAGCCAAAAGATCACCCTGACCGCCACATCTTCTATTTGATCCACCACCAGTACAACAAACAGTAAGTCTTCCATTACTTGCTACATCAGTTGCACCTTTATTTAATATAGTGACATAATTTAAAGCAACAGCCAACTCTCGAACTTTCTCCGTAGTTCCACTAGGCGTTGGTTTCACTTCTTCACCCATTGCTGCAGTACAAAGTCTACTAAACTCAACAGAGTTAGGCGTCAAAATGACTTTTGGATTGCCACGTATTAAATCCAAGTTTTGTGTTATTAAAAACAAACCATCTGCATCAACAATTATAGGCTTATCCAAATCTTTAAGTTTTTCCAAAATTTGAGTCACTGTGGACAGAATTTTTGGTAAGCGACCCAGTCCAGGGCCGATAATAAATGCATGAAAGTGAGGAACCCATTCCATTATTGCCTCAACAGCATTGTCATCATCTAGCAATGGATGAACTATAAGTTCTGGACTATATGTTTTGATAACAACAGATGCTGATTTGACACAGAAAACGTGGGCTAAATCTGCTCCTACTTTTAGAGATGAAATTGCTGAAAAATATGGGGCACCAGTATATTCTTCTGTAGAGAGAAGAAATACGTTAATTATTAACATCTTTTGTAATTATTTTAAAAAATCAATCAAGTTCATTTCTTACCACTTCCACCAATAACAGCAATTCTTCCAGCTTGACCTTTATGCATAGCATTAGTTAATGATGGAATAAAAGCTCGAGCACTTGCTAATAAAGCTTCATCATTTCCTACAGGGGCATTCATATTGATAAATCTTCTAAAGCTGGACTGATGTTTAATCAAATTAATATGATGATGATGATTATTGTTGAGCAGAGCAATTTGTTGATGTGGATTAAATTTACTTATTGTTGTTGGCTGAAGTTGCTGCTGAACAGACGTTATTGATTTCGATAAAATGCTGTTGGAGCCTTTAGGATCTTCAGAAGAAGAAGAAGTTGAAGGTGGTGATGTTGATGATGATGATGAATTTGTTGTTGGTGATGTACTTTTAGACTTTGTGAGAAAAATAGCGGCTGTCAATCGGTCAAAAAATTTCTTCTCACGGTTCCACCAGGAAGACAGCCTTAGCATACAACAGTCATAACTACTTCGTGCAATTTTTCGTACCAATTTCATAGCATTTCTTCTTCATTCATATTTCTTCTTTATGGGAGGACGAAGAAGAAAAGCAAAAGGTCTCTCTTTCTCTCTCTCCTGTAAAATGCCAAAATTGCAATTTAGACACCAATAGTCAATTTATGACTGACGATGATGATTTTGGTCGAGGTTGAAATCGTGCTTAATTGTTGAAAACGAGTTATGTTTTATGAGACACAGGTGGATTTTATGCTAGCACATTATTACAAAGTATGAAAATGAAACACACCTGACGACCTATAAGTACATATGACATGCATTTGCTACTCTCTCTCTCTGACAATTTGCCAATATTTCCCATATGAGCATTATATGACTTACAACGGATCATTTACTTTTTCATATATGACTACAACAAAACTGATATTACACCTCAGCTTTTCATTACAAGAGTTTCAGTCAGTAGAGGTGAAACTCAATTAACCTACAACTTAATTCTCTCTCTGACTCCTCTACACTTTGATACTTATTAGCTTTTGACTTGACATATTACAACATCATGTAGTAACTAATATCAAAATTTCTCTCTCAACTCAATTTTGCAGCCTTGTGCTTCATCATGATGTTATTTTACACTATGATATTAACATATTGTTTTAATCTCTCTCATAAATGAGTCTGGAAATTTTTCCTTTCCTTGCATACTACTAAATTATATAACCTAATAGTTTTGAGACTAGACTAAAAAAATAAACAGTTTGCAAATAAATGGAAAGACAGGCAGCAGCAACTTTTATGATATTATATAAAGTCTGAAATGCAGAGTGTCTGACTGTGAAGCTATTTTTTTCGGCTTGATTGTGTCTTTTGCATTACATCTTGCTGGAAGTTCGAAGAAGACAGAATAGAACAGATGTTTTTGCCAGACTAAATCAATAAAGATGACAAAATGAGATGAGTGAGAATACAAATGGCAGAAATGAAATGAAGAAATCTCGACAACAACAACAATATGACTAATAGTGAGACAATTGATGACAATAATGAACAACAACAATTTTAACAGCAAAGTGAATTAGAATTGAATGAAATTGTGCCGTCACTTACGCTAATTGAGTTATTTCTAAATTTCAGTCTTGCAGAGTTTGAGATTTTGATTGTCCAAAAAGATTTTTGACGTCAAAAGACTTTCCCAAAGTTTTTGAGCATAAAATGTACAAGTAAGTTGAAAAACTCAAATGGCAGATGTTGACAAGAAATCACAGCTGATCAACATTTCTCATGCACTTGTCACTTTACTGTTGTCAACACTGTCAACTTGGCAGTACTCAGCACTCCACTACTGTCAATGTGTCAATTACAAATAAACAAGGAACCAAACTCATTACAAGTTAATTGTAATTTAGTTGTTGACAAACAATCGAAAAGAAGAAATCAAAAAGTCAATAAATTGAATTGAACAACACATTATAAACCACGTGTTTTGACTATTCCCTCCTCGTTAAGAGAATCTTATTGAACAAAGTCTTTCATTCGTCTCTCTTTCTATGTGACATCAATTCAATAGAGTTCTTCAATCACCACACTTTCCAACAATTTCCACACACTGGACAAATTAAATCAGAACAAACTCATTTTCTTTTCTGGGAAATTGCTTTCTCTCTGGCTTGGCTTCACTAGTTCCTTCCAAAGAGATGAAAACCAAAATTGGATTTTCTCAATAACTTATGATGATGTCCTTTTTTCAAACACAATGCCAATTAAGATTTATCCTCCTTTTCGATTGCAACTACTAAATCCTCAAATTCAATAGTTTTACAATAGATTTTTTTCACATCTGACTCTCTGGTCACTTAAATTTCTATACTCTTCTATTTGCTATTGGCCTGTGGTAAAAAAAAGTTCACACAGATTTACACTACAAACAGTGTACTTTACATAAATAGAGTTTTTCAAAGGAAGTACTTTCAAATAGTAAGTGAGAAAACCAAAGAGATCTTTTCTCCAGATCAGAAAAAAGTTTACTGGTGGAAAGAGGATTTAAAAGAGTATCTTCTTCTTCTCTCTTGTTGTTGTTGTGTAGAGAATCTGGAATTGTGGAAACCGTGCAAGAACTCTGGAACCCTTTTTTCTCGGTTCGGAGTTGTGAGCAGAATGATTTTCTTGTCCATCAGTTCCACACTACTATTCCAGACTCCAGAGGCATTTGTCGTA
>VCNE01007115.1:0-16169 GCA_009869805.1 Oncopodura yosiiana
TTGAACTTGGGCGTTTCTTTGTTGTGATCAAAAAATCGTAAATAGTTTGTAATCGATTTTATTATTAGTAACTTCCATTACTAAACACTTTTATAAATATTCTAAAATAAAACTCACCAAAATATATTTTTGTTTTTACTCTTGAATTTGTTGTAATTTGCAAATCAAGTGACTGTCCCGGGATCTCAAAAACATTTGATCATGAGGTTTTGATGTTAGGTCAGGTGACGGGCAAAAATGTAACAAAATTCTATTACAAATGAAATAGGTTCCCTTTATATACAACAATGTATAAAATATTTTTTTAGTTTAAATGATATAACTAATGATTTTAGACAAAAAGATTGTTTTAAATTAAATGGCTAATGAAATCTGAATACAAAATGCTATTTTTATACTATGTAATCTGGCAAATTCATCAGTTTTTGGTCTTTTTAATTTTCTAGCAAGCCAAGATGGCGCATATATCTTCAATAACAATAACAAAGTTGTTTTAGAGCGCGTAAAGTAAACACATTCAAAAAGAAAAACAGGAGAAAAGTTAAGTAAAAGTCGAAGAAAAGAAAAAGTTCTTTAAATTGCAATTAATTAGTTATCCTGGACTTATCCTGCCTTAATCTTTCTGATTTTCACAGCTCTTCAACTTTTGTGATAGTAAGGTAAGTTGATAATACCTTTTTCTAGTCAAAATGTTGACTTTTTTACTAAATAATCTGGCTAATTATTTTCTCTTTTTAACTAGTCAATCAAAATGGTCTTCCTGAAGATGCCACGATTTCTTCGTCGTTACATACGACAAAGAATGCATCCAATGGCAGAAGAAAAAGCCTGGACTATGAAACAAAAATTATCTATTTTATATGTGGCAGTAGCTGGACACTGTTTTCTATATGTACTCTACATGTGTAGCACTGGAAAAAAACATTGGCCAACAGCTCTTGGTATCAGATCAGAAGAGGAAGATGCAGTGAGACCTAGTAAGTTTGAAGTTATTATCTAATTTATTATCATTTTTTCAATCAGTGATAAAATCTTATTATTAGGTATACAATGGGCTCATTCACTTGGAATTCCTAATGCAAGTGTTGTAAGGGTACGTGGAATATCACAAGTTGATAAAGATTCTTTTGTTACTGCTGATCACCCTTTACCATCACCTCCAGCAGCAGTTCTTGAAAGTATCAAGAAGAATAGCGAGCACTGAAAAAATAGAAACTTGTTACTCGTGTAGTATGGATAGGTATGAGTAGAAGAGTTATATTAATTACTAGTCAATAATTTTCATGTGAATACATATTGTACATAATAAAAAATAACTATCGATGATATGACATAAGTGAAACAATCATTTGGGGCTCAAAACTGTTTTTTTATTATTCTCTTGCTTCAATATCATCATTGACAAATAGTTCTTATCATTTAAATAATATATTTTATGTGATTAATAAATAGGAGATCCCAAGAAGAAGAAGAACAATGACGTAAAACTTTGTTCTTCTTACTTTCAATTAAAACAACCTTCTTTTAATAATCTTACCATATGTAACTTGCTCATTTCTTTTTTTACTAGTAATAATAATAATAATACAGTTTCCGGTTCAAGTTATATAGAGATATTATACAAGAGAGAGTGTAATACACAGCAATTTATATATTTTTTTAAATACTAGATTATTATTTATATATATATATTAAAACACTTTTCTTCTTAATTTTTTTCTATTTTTATTATATCATTATTACAGTTTAATATAACAAGTATTTATATAAATATTTTCAACATACTTAAAATCTAATCAATAATTACAATGTACTTACATTATTGCATATTATTATGAAGCAAGAAGAAAAGGCAAACATTTCAGAAATTCTCTTACTAATAATTATTGCAGTTTTCATAATAATAATAGATCTTTTTTTCTTTCTCGTAGTATTACACTATATATATTTGAGACCATAAGAAACCAGCACACATATAATACAAATGCTGTTTAAATATTATTATTAATTTTTTTACAAGTTATATATCGGTTCTACTTATATAACTGACTAGAAAATGGTAACAACATTATATATTTTAACAATACATTCAGCCTTATTGTGCTATGATGTTTTCATTTATTTATAGCTTCTGATTTTTTTCACTGTTGCTTTCTTCTTCAATTCAATTATTATTAGTACTATATATTACAAAAAGTTTTCATTCTTTTTCTTGTGTTTTCTGCAACAACATGAAAGTAATCGGCACCGGCATATAGAGTAGAAGAAAAACAGTAGTAGTGTAGTAGAAGTTTTCAATTCCTTTGATGGATATCGAACCACCCTAGTGAAAAGTTGTCAATTTTATCATATAAAAACTATTCTCGTAAAAGCCTGCATTTTATTTTATTGAGAGGAGACAGACAAAGACAAAAAGAAATGTGAAGTAGAGAGAGAGTAGATATAAGAAGGCAGAGAAAGTATCATAATAATAATAATAATAGAAGTTATTGAGCGAGGCGAGATGCACTTTTCTAATACTTAATGATTTTCATATGTATGTACATATTTGTTTACTATATAGTATCAATCTACTATAAAAGACTCTAAAACTTTGTATTTATTAGCTCTTCTTATTGTAAGCAAAAATGTACAATGTATTCAACGTCATGTCTCTTGTCTTCTACTTATATAACTGCATATAATAATATTTATAGTACTATGGACGTTTCTTGTTACAATTTCAGACATTGAACTGGTGACAACTCAATTGCTTAAGTGAACTTTTTCCACCACTTTGGAAGATTATCACCATTTTCTTTTAGCCCGATTTATATATTTCTCCTCTCAACTATACTATAGATGTTGTAAGAGCTTTCTCCAACTTTTTTCTCTCTCTCTTGAATGTACTACTATGTGAGACAGTATAAAATTGTCAAAATGACAAATGTACCAAGTCTACACATACTCATATAGCTTAAGTAACTCTATATATGACCAAAACGCATATATATATATTTCAATTTTTTTACTACTACAGAACATGAACATAATATATCGTACGTAACTTTATATAATACAATAACCTTTCTCCATTTAAAAGCCTCTTTTTGTATGTGTGTATATCTTGATGATGAGTACAGGACGGGTTATTGTCCGTGTTTCAGAAAAGATGGAATGCATTTTCCTTTTTTCTTCCTTTTTACTATCTATTCTATAAATGCTATATTATCATTTATATTCTCATGTTCCCCTTGACAGGCTATATAATAACTTTCTCTTCTTTCTCTACTCTACTCTGTATAATCTCATCTATTTATCATAGCATAAATACTTTTTATAGACTCTTAGAAATAACATAATACACATTTTTATATATATTTATGCAGTTTATATGATATATCTACATAGCTATTTACATGTAAATATATACTAGAATTTTTAATAATTGACAGTTCAACAAGGATATTGTGGACTGTGTTTTCCAAATGTGCATAGGTATGAAAGATACATACTACTTCCAGAGTTATGAATGTCCTTTGTGTCGCATCTCTGGCCTTTGTAGCCCTCGGCGCATCTTAAAAGAAAAACAAATATAAAATAATTAGAATACAGAAAATGATATATGTTTTCCAAGAAAATTCTGCAAAACATTTTGCATGTTATAACTGTTATATAGTTTTTCTTAGAATTCTATAATAATAAAAAGTGCAATGTAAACTTACTGACAAACATATTCACCGATACTATCATAATAGCTGCATGTGCCTAAAGAAGATGACAGACAAGATTTTAAGTATCTTTTGTAGTAAAAATCAGTGTGTTTATTATTATATTCATGAGAAGAAGCTAGACTACTAATGTATATATACCTCCATTTAGGCAATAAGACTCAAAAGGACAAGGAATGCTCTGCACAGCCCAAAGTGTTGACGGAGATTCTATTTAAAAAAAGAAATAGCTTTTTTACATAACTCTGATCAGTCAAAATTTAGAGAAAAATCATAACTATACCTGTAACTCTTGCTACAACAGAAGTAGTAGATGACGATGAAATTGTTTTGGATGGTGGTTGTGGTATTGATGTGACCCTTGAAGTTGTTGTTGTTGTTGGTGAAATTGGATTTGTCACTACAACTTTTGTAACAGCGTGGGCTGAGCCAAGCTGATTCCTTGCTTCGCATCTGTAAATTCCAGTATCAGACTCTTTTGCTTTTCGTATCACCAATATGGACTGCCGTCTGTTTACAATAAAAGAATCAATTGCTCACATAAAATACATGAAAATGTTTCTCTCTATAATACTACAAGAATGTTTGTAAGATTTACAAATATATCAAACGAAAAAAGATGAGGTTATTGTGCTCTATATCATCATCATCATCATTACATATACATATTACTTGTAGTACTATACATGATTTTCTCAGTAATGTCAATGATGTGTGTTATGGTTTTTGATGACTGAAATGAGACAAGAGTTAAGAAATAAGAGTTTGAGTGTAATGTCTTTAGTAATGTGCCATAAACATAGACACCATATTATAAAGTTCAACATGATCAAGATGTTATATGTTATATGTATAATCCTCAGATATAAGTGAGATTTACAGATTATAATAAATCAATAAAAAAATGCAGAAAAAATTGTGACACTTGGACTTTGATGAGAGTTTGTTGTAAAAAGACATATAGTTCCAATAACTATATTATTATAAAGCTCATCTACTTGTCTGTCATGCAAAACATTCTGAAGTACATAACTACAACTAATGGTTTATTCTATGTAGAGATGATATTAGTAGTTTAGTTTGGTGAAAATTTTATTGGCTTTGCTTGTCTCCACAATTTTTTTATTACTTACATCTCACATTTACTCAATGTAGTACTGCTTGTATCATACAATATTTACATATATATTTACACCACCGATGTCTGTTCATGTAATAGATAATAAGCTTCTTCTATATTCTATACTACTAGCAGATTTGTCAACCAACTGTCATCACAAGCAAATCATACTAACATGGGGTAATGTGCTACAACCCTCATCATATGCCAATGAGGTCTTTATACTAAACTAAATATGAATATGAAAGTGTTTGACAGTGATGATTATTAATTAGCATTTAGAACATATGCACAGAAGGTTTCTTGTAACTTTCTTTTCTACCTTTCGAGAAAATGTCAATCGCCGACAGATTTAGTTTACCTAACCTATATTCTTCTAAGAAGAGCTCATAGCATGGAGTGTATAAAGATAGAACACAGATAAAAACAGCAAACTCAATATACTATGGAAAAACCAGCAGCTCAAAGCAAGTGAATATTACCTTATCGGCAAGCAAAAGAAGAAAAATTAGCATGAAAAATAAGCATATTAACCTTATAACAACTGCAAACTGATGTTTTCACTACTGGCTCTTTCTCTCTCTTTACTATAATAAAAGTCATGGATAGTGTAAGTCTGTAGACAGTTTATAAAGAAAAAACTATACATACAAGAAGACTGTTAAAACTGAAATTTACACAAAATGTCAACTTTACACTACATGAAATTGAGATTATACATACATACACAACCCATTATTTTATCTTTTTAGCCATAGGCAAAGCATAAATGCAGTTTTTGGTGCATTGTATATTATGACTCAAAAATATAAAATAAAAAAATAGAGTTCCGTGTTGTTTAAGTACTTGCTTTATTTGTTTGAAGAAAATTTTTTAGATCGTTGTCCTTCTCTCTCTCATATGAAGTGTTAATATAATGTGTAATAAATTAGTCTGTTAGTAAGTACAATTATGACAAATTCCAGATGTTGCAAGAGAGCGAGAGAGAAAAACTATACTAAAAATTGAGAGTGGATTAGGAAATCTTAAACTCGTAAACTTCATCATTTGCAAGTTCTTCTTAAATTCGCTTTCGCACACTTGATCTCCTTTTTCTTTCTAATAAATAGTCTTGTGAGAGTTGTACATAAGATTGTTAAGTTAAGCAAAAGTACATATGTCGGACACAAAACTTGGTTGGATTATATATATATAGCACTCAAATAGTATACTACATTAGAAGTATATCTACTAGCAGTATTAAATGCAATGCTTAGCATGACTTGTCTCAATTCCAAAATTCATGTGCTTGGCAGGCATGGCAAACTAAAGCAAAAGCAACAGCATCTTTTTCTACTTCTTCTTTCTACACAGACAGTTGACTGACCCCCCTTTACTCATCTATATATCGTTTATATGTTATATATATACTTCCAAAGACTCACTATATAGTAAAGCCCAAATATCTCTGACGCAGTTTTCTAATTATCTCATCAATTTCTTTCAGCTTGTAAATTCTAAATTACACAATTGCACTTCATCAACTCTCGTAAAATGCACATACTTGTGAAAAAAATCTACTATATACATACATACATACATATGCTCATATCGTCGTATAATGCACTTTCACTCTACATTCAACTTTTGCCAATTTTGTCTCAAATCTTTTCTATAGACTATTTATAAATATATACAAGAAAATCAATTTAAAATGTATAAAAATCCTTTTTAGTAGTACAAGTTGAAAGAGAGAGAGAGAGATGTATATTATGAAGAAGTATAGAAGAAGCTGAGGGTTCTAGAGAAAGAGCTAATACCACGTTTATATATATTTGTTGTCTATTTTCTCTTCAACACTCTACTACATCTTTATAATTCACATCTCTCTCTCTCTTACACACATGCTGTTGTGCTTATTTATACACGCTGTCTCTTCTCAAAAAGTCATCTTTACTATACTTTACTTACTACTTTACACACAGTTGTACTACTATGTTTACTCCAGTAAATGTTGAAAGCTGTTGCACTACAACTACATCCAGTATAGTTTACTATTCTTACTATTACTACCATCATCGTATTTTATGTGGTACAGAAAACTTTAAGTACTATATATACATATACATTGACAGACTGTGGCATATATATATATAGGAAGAAGGAAGATAATATATTATTGGTGCAACCAAAAGAAAAAGAAGAAGAAGAAGACAGACTGCATGCAACTCTTTTCAGAAAAGAGATGAGATGCACATTTGGCTTTTACAACTAACTAACTAAAGTTATATGTACTATTATGGTGCATATGTATAGTAGTAACCTTCTTATTAGTATTACACTCTAGCTACTATATGATACAACAACTTTTATCTTTAGGCAATGAGAAAGTTTTTGTATGCATTTATACTAACAAGTAAAGACATTTCCGGATAGAGTTGCAATTTGTTACAAACTATATAAGAAAGTAAGAAGAATATATTTATTTACCTTTTTGCTCTGATTCTGTAACGAGGATCAAGGAGGTTGACAAGATTTCCATTGTGATAAAAATTTAATGTAGGAACAGGATTACCAGCTCTATATAAATAAATCAATCACAAGTAGTTAGTACAAAAAAGAAGTTTTGTATTGGAAGAAGAAGAAAAAGAAATTAATTACATATCAAGAATAATCTATGACTTACCGTATTCTACAACGAACTCGTAATTTCTCTTTGGCCTTTACTGTCAAATTTTTTGGAGCTCCTATTGCTGGTGCTTGTCCTAAAATATAAAATATTGAAAAGGACTTTTTTTAGTTTGTGTAAACTTTTTAATATTATTGGTGAGCTGGAGTCAAATTTTCCTAAGGTCGCTTTATATATTATTGCATAACAAAGTTTAATGGAAGATGATACATGTAGAGCGGAGCCAAGGATGTTTTCATTTCTCTGACCTCTGATTTCATGGCAATTTCCTTGAATATACGACAAGGTAGCCAAAAAAATCAGATACAAAACAACATCTCATAAATTTACTACCAGCATTTACTTTACTACCTGCTAATATATATACACACATATAGTAAATGCAGCTTTGCAAAAACTGATTTGCTCTTTTCATCATGTAAGATATAAATAAAAGGCAAATGTCAACGCTCTATGTATATTATATTATAGTACGTAATAAACTTGTGAGAAAGATATACATAAGTCTTGCTTTGCCTCATTAGTCAAACTTTTAGAAATCCACTTTGTGATTTTTTTCTCTCTTCGTCTCTTACTCTATATGAGTCAGTCAGTCATCTTTTAGAAAATTATGTGTCTATCTCACAACGAGTTTAAAAAACCTCTCGCCAAATTGTGTTTATACTTTTTGACGTCAAGTGTTTTAAAAAGATTTTTGTTATATTATGTAATGCTTATGTGTATATGTATGTATATGAAGGAACAGTGTCTCTTTTTGTTTATGTTTCAGTGGCACCAACAATCTTTTTAAGAAAAAAGTCACGCCGTAGAGAATCTCTCTCTCTCTCTCCCTGTCTATATCTACATAAACATTACAACAGGTGTAGTGTGTAGACTGTTTTGATTCCTGTTCATGATAATTCTGACATATTTTTGTTATGTACATTCAATTCAATTTCTCATACACATCATACAGGAATTGCAGATTATCCGTTTTATGTACTATATATACTACGTTGTATAATAAGTAGTAGAAGTAGAAGGTCTTTCTTTCTTCATTGTATGTTAAAATACTACAAGAGAGTTAAAGTGAAGGAAGGAAATTCAGACGGAGAAAGCTCCTAATAATAAAGTATGTTGTGTGTGATGCCTCACATGGATAAAGACTATATACGATAAAGGTTAATGACCTGTAATGAAAAGGGCGACTATTACTAGTACATATCATCAAGAAAAAAAAACTTACCACATCCTTTACATATAGTACTTTCAACAGCCTTAATATTTCTCTTGTTAGCCAACTCAGGTGTAAAAACAGGAATCAGGCGATTGTCAACTTTTGCAACAAATATAAAGTACTTTCGTCCCGTTTTGACAGTTGCTTTTGGTGGTGGTTGACATTTTCCACTATTACTACTACTAATAGAACTACTAGAAGAACTACTACTACTTAAACTTCTTCCACTTGGAAATTGACTCAAACTTATGTTTGTTGTTGAAGAATATGGCACTGTAGCACGATTATTATTAACAGTGTTTGAAGAAGAAGATTTGATAATACTGTTGCTCCCACTATCAACACGTCCACCTCTCATTAGAGCACGACTACCACCAAAATGTTGTTCAAAATTATGAACTGTAGTTACAACGCCATTATTTAGTAAATGACTCGTAAGTGAGTTTGAGTTGAAATCACGTATATTATTGTTTGTTGTTGTTGTTGTAGTAGTAGTAGTAGCAGAAGTAGAGTTATTAAATTTAACATTATTTAATTTACGATTATGCCTATTTCTATTTCTATTCTGTCCATTATTGCTATTATTATTAATATTATCATTAGGTGATGTGGGACTATCAAGGAACTGAAGGCGGAATTGCTTTCTTCTCAACTCTTTACTGTCTCCTTTCCATACCTTTTGGAGATCAAATGTCACACCAAACGTACCATCAGGTCTCACTTCACTAGAAATTGAAAGAAAAATGAAAAATAAAATTCATTGATATATTTTAAAAAATCATCTCTCTTTCTCTCTTACCTTTTCGAGCGAGCTGTTCCTTCCAACACTAATGGACTATCCCAAACTTTTAATGTAATATCAGCTCGATACAACTCTGGCCATTTATTTACATTTCTTCCAAAATACTGTTCTAATGGACATCTAATTCTTTGTGCTGAATGATTACGATCATAGGTCGTAAGAGTTGATGGAGGTCCAGGACCCATTGCCCGAGCAGGTCGACATTCAACTCGGAATGGAAATGAGCTAAACATGAGAAGAAATACAGAAAATGTCCAAAGTACTACTACTATGTATTTCATCTCAATGACTTTGATGATGATGATGTTGACTCAAGACTAGAAGAATTATTTTCATATAAAAGTTGAAGTAATCAGGAAAAATTGTAGTAATATTTCTACTAGTATTGAACCTCCATAGAAGAAGTTTACACTTTGTCGTTTGATGATGATACACGTTAATATTATTATTATTAGTGAACGAATTGGACTGAAATAATTTCATCATCATTATACAAGCAAAAATGTCATAGAGTATCTGGAAGCGTTTGTCTGGAGGGAAATTTAGAGATTCCTTTGTCTCTCTTATTATGATGATGGCAGTTTCAGTTGTTTTCATTCATAAGTGTGCATCATATAGTAGTCCTTTTAAACTCTTAAGTTACAACATTCTTCAGTTGTGTCAAAAGGAAATTTTTTGGCAGTTTTGCAACAACAAGAAAACTTGTGGAATTTTAGTACATCATTTTTGCAATGATGTGTTTACTACAACAGTTTAGTACTTTCACACTCACGCACTTTTTTCTAACATGCAGACAATATATACTTACAAACAAAGTATCATATAACACAACAAATAACAACAACGGCACTTTGTATATATCTTTTGTGTAGGTGTCTTTAGATGAAATTTTCCAAAATTTCACTTTCACTTTATTCTGTTGTTTCACTTTTTTGAAGAAGAATCACGTAGAAGGTAAGTAAATTATTACTCAATATATAAGGAGAGCTTGCTCTTTATTAGTATACGTGACTTGATGGTACTTGTAAGAAAAGTGTTATAGAACTGATGAGTTGTACATAGAGTGAGTAGAGTATATATATCCACGAACCAAGTATTAGTAAGTAAGATGAGAAGAAAAAAATCTTCAATATTTATGCTTTATGCTCACTTATGAGAAAAACATAGTGTCAAGATGTCTAGTAGTAAACGTAGAAATCTAGTTTCTTGGCTTGACTTTAGTAGTAGCTTGATCTTCTTCTTGTTGGTGACGACGGGAGTGAAAATAAGGAAGCTCTACACAAAACTTTTGCGGGGTTAAACATATTTCTTTTACTTTCAGATATATATATATATGTATGTGTGTGTCTTGTCTTATGTCTTGTCTACTATAGTACTACTTACTTACTCTCTCTCTTTAACTATTGTGTAGCATTATGCTAGTTGTATAGTAAGAAGCACCCACAGTTAGTAATATTAAGTTAAAGTATTAAAAGTTGAACACTGCTGAGTAACTTTAGAGTTTTAGCATGTAGATAGATATAGTAGTGCAGTTATACTTTTACTAATAATACTGTACGTTTTGGTAGAGAGAGACTCATATAGTCAATGTGTATATAGTAATTCTAGTAGCACACACGAGTCTCTCTCTGAAGAAGAAGAGAGTTACAATAAGAAGAAGAAAAGAGTTAAAAGCACATCGTACCCCAAAACACATCCCATCTTCTCCTTCTCCTTCTTTTTTGATAAATTTAGATCATCACTAGCAGAACTTACTTTTCTTCTTCTTCTTCTAAGACGTCTCAAACACACACATATTACAACAAACACTGCTGAAGCTCAACTAACTGAGTTTGTAAGAGATGTTGTTGTAAGAAGATATAGAACTCTGAAGAAAAGAAGTAGACGAGTGCCGTGCGTGGAGAGAGAGACTTTTGTTTAGTTCACAGACTGACTTGGACTTATTACATCTTTTTCTAGTACTACTGCATGTGTGTGTGTTATGCTTTTTTTCCAACAAGTTACAACTGTTGTTAGTGATTTGACTTGAGACTTGATGCTTGACGAACAACCCGCGACTTACTTTTGCTTCTTTGCTCTGGTATTCTTTTTCCAGTTTTTGTACTTCCACTGTCGTACAAGTTGGGTTGTAGGAGTATTGTATATAATGAGAAAAACTCACGTCCATACAATTTCTATGAGTCCAAAGTAGAAAAGTAGTTACTCACTCACGCTCTTTTCTCTATCTATCTGTTCTGTCTCGTATACTGTATAGAATTGGTAGAAAAAGAATTGAACGACAATAGCAGAGACTGAGCAAAAAGAGAAGAGAGTGTGTGAAGCAAAGTCTCTCTCTCTTCCTTCTCTGACAAAAAGCCGAAACACTGAAACATCACCACATCAGAAAAAGAACTTTGGTAGCAACAACAGTCAAGCCACACATAGTATATACAAAATACTACTATTGTAGACACTTGGTCTAGTATCTCCGTGTGTGTTTTATTGTTCGTCAGGTCTTTTTACTATTACTATTAAACTATATATATATCGGTTTTCTTTTTCCCTAAAAATATGGATAATACGGAAGGAAGACAAACAACTTTATACTAGTAACTTTTTTTTTACTAAGCTGCTTAGACTTTTTTACTCCTGCTGCTCTGATTTCTTCATATAGTATATATGTATATATATAGTTAGCTGTATGTATAAATAAAAAAGGATAAACTATTAACTATACATATGCATAGTATACATATGAGAAATAGAAAAGTCACAAAGAGAGAGAGAGAGAGAGAGTCAAATACTGACTTGACAAGGCTTTGTTGTTATTGTTGTTGTTTTGTTATGTCACGTTATAGCCAAAAAGTCTCTCACAGTCAAGTCAAGTTGGTTGTGTGTGTGCGTGTAAAAGTCATTTTCTTCTTATAACTCAAATGTCTTGTTGTTGTCGTTGGTAAAATCAGATTGGACAGAGCAAAAGGGGAGAATCACACACACACACAATATGTATAAACAATGATATTTATTCATGCTATCTATTGTATTTGTACTACTAACTTTTTGGTCTCTGGGAATAGATGGAATATGATAGAATGATAGTGTAAGCTATTAGTCATAGTCTCCCATATATACATGTACATTACATGTTGGGATTTCAGAAGGATCACTAAATTAATCAGTTCTTGGGAAAAAAGATCGTTAGATCAGCACTTCGCGAGATGACAATGACAAATTCTAAAGGGAAGATTCTTCGAAATGGAGTACTTTTCTTTTATATCATCTACTACTGCAGTATTAGTAATATTATAGATGTTAGATTTCTCTTCTTCTACGCTGTAGTAGAGTTGACATATTATGTAATATTATTAATAACAACGTGATACATCTCTCTAGAGTGCAGTTGGCAAAAGTTGAAGGTTACTCTTCTTCTTTTTCTTATATAACATTATATTTATATGTATGATATAAATGCATATCAAAGCTTTCCTCTTCTTGTTGTAAATGTCGAAGAGTAGTGACCGACCATAGGCAGGAGAAGAGAAAACTAAAAACTGACAAGGCAATATTTTTCTAGTTCTATTATGGTCTCAAGTTGATATCTTTGTTGGAGAAAAGTCAAGTGGAGCTTTTTCTATGCTAATGGTTATAGATAGAATTGAAATCAAACGGTTATTACTATGTTCTTACAATGCAATGCAGAAAGCACTCTATGCAAAAAAATCTCAATATCTCGTCTATACTGTTGCACATTATGTCAAATTCACAATTTGCCATTTAGCACAAATCGCTAAAACTGCTTAAGTCATCATCGTCGTTTTAGCAAACTATACCAATAAATTAAAATTGAAATGTCTTGCAACTACTATATAGAAAGTTGACAAATTAACATTTCTTTTTTAAGATGCATCATGCAGAAAAAATCAGCAAGAACTTTTTTACTGTTTTGGTCAAAAAGCTTCTCTTAAAAAAGTTCTAGTGCTCTACTACCCGTCTTTTTATGCTACTATATACAATTCTTTCTATATCTCTGCTCTTCTTGTTCAATACTTTTTTTTAGTCATAATAGCAATAATAATAATAAGACTATGGGCCAAAATAGAGAGAAAAGGTCGTAAGCACAAACTTTTTATACAAGAAGGAAAACACATTATTGTAGTAATAGATAGTATAAGCATTGAGGAGTCGTCTTCTGTCCATGAGTACTTATAAAAGTTTATGTAGTAGTCCTAGTACTACTTTTCGTGTCCCTACATAACATAGTTTTATATTCATTGCATTGCATACAAGTTGAATTCACAAGAGTCGTCCTTTACTCTATTGCTTCTTCTTTTTCTTATTTTTTTCTTTCTTACTACTACCAACAAAACTAAACTTACCAAGTCCACTGATGCTCAAAAAGTACTGCTGATTGTAAGAGCAGCATTATAATCTCTCTCTCTCTCTCTTGCTGCCTTTTTCTTCAACTAAACTAGGAGGGAAGGGGAATCTCTTGTGCCACATGCCAAAAAATCTTTTTTGTCTCTATTCACCGAATTTACGACGTCCGTCGTTGTTTTATCGTACTACTTACTACAACGACTAATACTATATAGCATCATCGTACAACTGCTCTACAACTACTACTACTACATATATATGTAATAACTAAAAGGCTCAAGTTTTCTACTCCTATTAGTATATATACTTTATAGTTCAAGTCAAGTGTTACTATCTCATATGAAATGCATGCACTTCTATATATGTAACATGGATGGATCATAAGGCCATTTGCACAGTTGTTCAGTGCTCGAAATACCCGTCTGTCATGAAGAGCCAGCAAGTATGTGTAGAATCAAATGTACTTTACTCTACTGAACCACCGAAAATGTTATATATACATATATATATGCACCTATACCAGAGATGAGATGATGACTCTCACAGACTTTCTGACTCATCTCTGTTATGTATGTTGTATAACTCTTACGAAGCGTGGTTCTGTTTTAGTTACTACTAGACTTTGCTTACACTGTCATAAAAACAATAATGGTTGTAAGAGAGTGTGCTATTGAAAAGAGCTATTACATGCTAACTTGACAAAAATTTGCAACTCGTATTTTAATGTCACATACATACAATATTGTGTGAATTATTGTTAGTGGAGGTACAAAAACGAGGTTTGTTCTTTTTTGAACATAAAGTAAAAGTTGCTTGTAAAGGTACTTAAATTTATGACATACTATAGTATGTGTAATAGGATGAGTATATAAGTATATATGATTGTATGAAACATATGTATTCAATTTTTTACTCACATTACTAACATGATGATGATACATACTACGTCGCTACTTGAAAAAGTTTTGTAACTATTGTAGTAAAAGTAGAGTAAAGAATTATACAGGAAGAGAAAGAAAAGGAAAATAAATTCACAACTTACTACGTAGATATATTACCAATCGTAACTTTTCCTGACGTTCATCAGTTTCTTGATTGTACTGTAGAAGAAGAAAAAGACTGTTTGGTTGCCTTTATTTAGTAGAAGAGAAGAGAGAAAAGATGACAATGACCTGAAACAAAATAATTTGTTCTTCTGCTACTTAACTTTTTTTCTTCTCTCTCTCGCTCTCTTTTTGTGATAAAGTGGAATTTTTTTAAATGCACATTGGCAAAGCATCTGTCGCATTGTCGCATGATAATTTTTCAGCAAAAGGAAAATTTCTAGTGTACAACATGTTGTTAACTAAATGTACATAAGTATGTATGTATGTATATATGTTGCTGCAAAGAAGAAGTTGATTATTGGCAAGTATTTTAAAACTTGTAGAAAAGAGAGTTGTTACACTAATGATAATGATGCTACAAGAATTAAGGGAATGAAAGAAATATGCATAGATCTAAAGCTTTTGATTAGAAGCTTTGTCACAGTCCTTTTCCTTCTGCTCTGGTGGTTTATGACACTATTTTTCTCTTCTTATATATATATATATTTTGCCGTGTGTTTTATTTAAAAGAATTCTTACTTGTCTTTTCTCCTCTTTGACTTGATGTCTCTACTTCCTTTTTTGCTAATATCCATGTCATATAAACATGTGTTTGCTGTATATCTTGAGAAAAGAAAAATGTCACAAAAGAAGCGTTTCCTAGAATCAACTATAGAGAGAAACATTACCAAAATAAATGTAAAAATCCACTATGTTACGACTTTTATTCCAATTACTAGTATAACTATAATATTATAATGCAACTATAACAGTCTAGGTCTAGACGAAAAAAATATATGATCAGAAAAAATAAGTCACCATCAGTTTCAATTTCTGTAATTTTTATTTTTCTTCCAACGCTCTCCACCACGTTATACATTTTTTACATTGATTTTATATATTTTTACTAACAAGTAATATATTATTTTCATTTTATATATTGTATAGATAGGTAAACATATATATTACACAATAATATCGGGCTTATAGTTTTACTATACAATAAAGATATATGTACAACAATTCATGTTTTTTTACAAAGCACACATGTGGAAGCAATTAATTTTACATTATTTATAATTGCAGTAAAGTGTGTGTAGATTTTTTATTACAATGTTTGTTTATGTTTATAAGTATATTAAATATAACAATTGGAACTACATTTACAAGTACTACATACCATGAAGAATTACATTGAAACACTGGAAAGGG
>VCNE01007118.1:0-13268 GCA_009869805.1 Oncopodura yosiiana
TTTTCAAATATTTCAATTTTTTCACTTTTCACCTATTTTAAAGTGGTGAAAAATTTCGAAAAATTTCAATTTTTTTCATTTTTCACTTTTCAGTGAAAAATTTCACTTGCAAAGCTTGACTAAACTTATAGTAACTATTGATATTATGAAAAGTGTTTGGTCTAGTTCACTTCAATTGACTTTTACAACATACACACACATACTTGACTCAAGAAGAGAGATTCTATTCATTCTTTTTATGGAATGCATGGGAGTACATTACATACATATTACTATAAATTAATTTTATGGACTTTTAATACATCGGCACCTTAGAAGAACTATGTAGTAAGAGTAAATAAGCTGCATTTTATTTAGTGACATGATTTAATTTAGTTTATAGCTTCATTACATGTAGTATAAGGAGCTAATTGGTAGAATCCTCTTCATCTGTTTTTCTTGTATTTCATCAGTTCATTGTGGTAAAAAAATCTCAACAAAAATTCTTGGCTCGTCATTGATATTTTGAAATTGAAGCTCTACACTATGTACAACTGTAAATATACAAGTCAACAGTACATCACCACACACAAAAAGTGGTGTATGCATAAGTTGGGAGTTTGCTTATGGTTTTGCAATCAATTTGGAATTTTACTTTTACTTTATTATACTAGACAGAGATAATAAGAGACGCCAGCAGTCACCATTATATTATATCTCTCTAATATATAGTAAACACAAAATGTATACTATGTCGTCATCGCATGATTATGTATAGTTTAGTTAGTATATATTGACTATAGTAAAACTTTAGTTGACTGCTGGTGCTCACAATCCAAATGTCACTGCCAATGCCAACATTTCAAGAGAGCAAATAGTTATATAGGTATAGGTATTGGTATAAGAAAGAATGAACTTTTTGCCATTTCTCTTTCAATGCAAATTTCTTTCTTTTTATAGATGCTCTCATAAGAGTTGTAAGCTGGAGTTTAAATGTCGAGATACTATTTTTAGTACTGCTTTGTATAATTTATGACTAAGTGCAAGGTGATTACAAATTAGAACTGTACTGACAATATAGTTGCTAGACATGGTAATGTATTCATAATAAGCGTATGTTTGGCATTGTAATACTAATAATACACATTATGAGAGTGGAAAAATAAAAAAAGCTACACACACACACACACACACACACAAAAGAGTCACATGGTGTAAAATATATTTTTATTTTAAGGACTTTATAAATAATATATGTAATGTGGTACAAAAATAGTTTATAAAATTTTCAATCCAAATACAAATAAGTTGAACAACAACTTTAGATGGATACAAGATATTCAATTGTTCTTCCGTATCTAAGTTGTATACGTCTGTAATTATGTGTGTTGAGATCGCCATAATGATCATAAATTTGACGAAATTTGGCAATTTGATATGAAGGAACATATAATGGTTTCAAATGCACAGTCCATACAACAGCTTCAGTACAAGTAGGTCCTGGAGTAGTAAGTGAGCCAGCGTAACGAAAAAATCTGGAGCCAGATCCTACAATTAAAATATTAATTATCTATACATATCTGGCTTAAATAAATATAACATTATTATATTACCTGGAAGAAGCTGAGCAAAATCAATTGGCTGATTGATAAGAATTGGATCCTCTGAAGTATCATTAGGAGGAAAAGTAGGTATCATATTATCCATATTGAATACATCTTGATAGTTAACAGAAAAATTTCCAAAGTTGAATATTTTTTCGTCAGAATGAGAATGTAACTCTTTAGTACTATAAATTGGAACAGCACGAATAAATCTTCCTATAACTGCAAGAGCTTTTGGGTCACCAGAATTTACAGCATCTTGAAATGATGCATACCAAGTAGAATAAAATACAAAATGAGCTTCCATTGCATA
Source organism: Oncopodura yosiiana (assembly GCA_009869805.1). Taxonomy (NCBI): domain Eukaryota; kingdom Metazoa; phylum Arthropoda; class Collembola; order Entomobryomorpha; family Oncopoduridae; genus Oncopodura; species Oncopodura yosiiana. The sequence continues at coordinate 1,897 of VCNE01007118.1, forward strand.
TCTACGACCATTGACAGTATGTTCAGATCCAACAGCGTCAACTTCACCCCAGTGAAAATGTAATTGAGCAAATTTCATCGGTGCTTCAAATCCATATCCACTCAAAGTTCCATTTGAATCAGAAGTATATAACTGAATTGAGTGCCCATTATTATTAATGTAATATGATGAAGAACTTAGTTGATTTACTTGTAGTTTTACTCTTGGTGCTTTTAACCAACTAAATTCTGTCATTGGTAAATCAATTGGAGATTGCCTTCTTCCTGTTTGACAATTCCCTTCCCACTCTTCACTTTTTTCGCCACATTCTGGTCTTATGTAACAAAAACCAGCTACTTGTGAGAATAAAATTGAAAAATTTATCAAAATGATACCCCACAAAAGAAAATAATAATTGTAACAAGCCATCCTGCAACTATAAATTCCAACTTGAAACTCTCAAGTTCAGTTGAGAAGGGTTCTTCATTTTATTCATTTCTAAGGGTTGCTAGTTACTAAGTACTAATTGACATTTAAGGACATTACAGCAAATGAGGTAAAAATATTAGTGGTGACCTTAATTATACTTTATTTTAACAAAAAGTTTTTCAATATAATAATAGATTATTAATGGTTCTTAATATACAGTAAATCGTAACAAATAACATCGTAACTGGAAATATATATTTGCACCAGTTCTACATCATTTAAATATCATCAGAGTAGACTGTTTGTCACGTTATTAAAATATAGTTGTTTTTATTTCAAGTTGTAGACTGATATCATAATATGAACTGTAGGATCTATTTTTAAAGCAAACAAAATTATTACAACCGTATTGCAGATAAAAATAAACTCTCATTAAGCATTGTTCTAATGCATAACACATGTAATAAGAAGTTACTAAACAAACTGATAAATTTTCATAAGCAACTATTATATAAGTAATATTATATACTCTTTGCTAGAGGCTAGAAGAATCTGTGTGGTTTGGTTGTATCTATATACATGTACTGCAGTATACAATTGATGTATGGATTCACTTTTCTATTGTTTGCAATTAGCAGCAGCAGCAGCCATATAGTATAGTGCATAGAATATTACTTTACTAATACAGAAGTTTACGAGTCGACAGAGAATACGTCGCTATCAGTCAACTCTGGAAAAGTACAAGAGACGACTCGACTACTATATAGCAGTAACAACAAAAGCAAACAACACTTTTTTGAGACAAGAGAGAGAACTTACGACATAGTCTTGTAACTGATAGGCAAGGTAGTGATTAAATTAACAACAAAAACCGCACACACACATATATAGCATATATGATCTCGTAAGCAAACATCGCCCATTATTAGAACTCTGCACTTGGTCTCTTTTGTTTTTTCTCTATCTTTACAACTTGTATTTGTTTCTCTGCGTATTACATTTCATATTGCTCTCAAAGACCACAGAGATAGTCTCATAAAAACCTTTTTCAATATATTTTATTGTTACAAAATCTCCGTGTCCTATACGTCTTATGCTTTTTTTTCTACCTTCAGTCTTCCAACGCATAAGAAGAGTATCGTAGCAATTAGTTAGAACATTGCATGTGACATTAGTACAAAAAATTACTAAACACAAAACTGTTTTTTTTTCTCTATATATATTTCATGTTCGTATTTCTTTTTCATTACTCTTATTATTATCATATACACATATAGAGACAATATTTCTTAGAGGCATTTGAGATTTGAAATGAATGTTGAATCCTTAGCTCTTGGCTTGCTACACATTTTTCTCTCTCTCTTTAGTTACAAGAGCAATTGTTTTTTCTTGCTCGAGGATTTCATTTTTCTCTTATCTTCTTCTTCTTCTCTTGTTAGACTCTTCCATTTGCCTTTAGTGTTACATTTAGTCTTTTGTGTTATAAGTAAAAGTACATAGATCTTACAACATTAAGCACGAGAGAGAGAGAGAGTAGTTGAGTGGGCTATGAAGAGAGTGTCTCCAGAATCTCAATTGAGATTGAGACATGAAGAAGAAGAAGAAGAGAAGCTATACATTTATGTAAGAGAACAAAACTTAACAACTAGTAATACAAGACATGCTACGTGAGACATAAGAAAACATTATAATATATAGAGAGAAAAGTGAGAAGCATGAAATAGTATAAATCTTCAAAGTGTATTTGATGTATTAGCAAAGCTTTCATCAACGTAGGATGAGAAGAGGATTTTTAGTTCTCAGTCTTATTATGTTGTAGCAAGTCAAAAGTGCATGTTGGCAAAAAGATGCTACATTACATGATGTTAGTTAGTTAGTAGTACCACTCCTCCTCAATTCAACTCATCTGCACGACTCTTTCAAAAAACTAAGAACAAGACATTATATAAAAGCTTTAGAGAAGGATCTATTTACATAGTAGAATATATATACTATGCAACAAAAGCCAAGCCACAACAGTAGGTATATACTATAGGAAAATAGAAGAAGACAAAAAGCATTTTGAAATGAAATATATAAATTATGATGTTGATATATTGGGCTTTCATTACGTAAAGACATAAGCCAAAACTTTACATGTTGTTATATATGTTGTTGAGAGAGAGAAAACTTATAGTTGAAGGTATTATGTAGGTATATATAAATCTACTGGAACAAATATACACTTTGCCAGAAACATATATAGGTAGGTATATATATAATAGTTAACAAATGCAAATGATCATGATTGTGTGAACATGAGAATATCAAACTAACATTTGGTGCACAGCAGACTTATCCAATATATTATACTCATTGCATGTCATGTCACTTGACACAGTGTTGATGATTTACGTAATCCAAAGAGAAGAAAAAACAAATGAGAATAATGCTAATTATTTGACTTAACTTGCTCAATAGTAATCAACATATAGGAAGTTGAATTAAATTTGAAAACTTTTAATATATAGGAATAGTAATAGCATTATTTTGATTCAAGTTTTTTTAGATCTACTTTTTCTCTTTAGGGACTTGTTTCAAATAAAGTAAATTCAAAACTAAAGCAAATGACTGAGGGAATCGTTGTTTGAATGTTATATGACTACATACGTTGGCATTATATCAGCAAGAAGAAAATAGTTTGTCATGCAAAAGAGAGAGAAATAGTAGTAATAGTATATTGGATAACTAGAAGAAGTTTTGAGAGAACAAATTTTTTTAGATAAAGTTGTCATTTCCTTTGATCCTCTTGGGAAGAGTTGTTTGCTGGAGACTTTATTTCGAGCGTATCATTGTCATTACTATTGTTGCTACTCTCTCTCTCTCTCTTTATGATGTAGCATTAGTAAAACATATTAGTACTTACTGTTCAATGCTCAATGCTCAGTGGTCCTTAGGTACTTATAATATATGTACTTTGCATAAGAATGGGAAAACTAGATAGAGCTTCAGAGAAAAAAATACTGGAAATAGAAACTAGTTTTAGCTCGAAACTTATTATAACATTTTCTCTCTCTCTCTCTTGTTCAAGTTTTCTTATTTTGATACTATTCCAAGTTTATACTTGAAAATGGATGTGAACTCATTATTATTGTGTGTCCTATACTCCTATGTTATAAAGCTTTGACTGGAGAAGTAGTGAGCTGACACATTAAGCTGAAGAGTGTATTGTATACTATTACTGTCATAAGAATCTAAATGGTTGATGGCACATTGAGAAGGATAGTGATTCAATGGCATATACACAATGAAAAAAGTGTCCATAATAGTGAGAGAGTTGATACTACTTACTTACTCTCTATATATATAGTGTGTCATGTCATGCAATGCATATATTATAATGTTTCTCACTTATTTCATGTGAATATCCTATAATAACTATGGAAAGCAGTGAGCCACACACAGTAAAATGTTTCTCTATCGTTATGGGTTTTGACTCTCGAGTTGTTGTTGTGCAGTGCAACTAACTTTTCCAGTATTAGTAGTGAGTGAGAATAGTAAACACAACAAATATAAATTTGTACTATATGTGTGTACACACTATATAATATGTAATGTACACAATACTTCAGAGTTTTGATACTCTCAACTTTTCTCAACTCAAGTGAGTAGTAGTGATACACATAGATAACAACATTTTATTTAGGTATGTGCAAAGTAGCAAGTAAGGCTTGACTTGAGTTGCTTTTTCCCAAAATTGTAAAGCTCAATAGCATAATAATATTATGTATATACCATATATATAGAGAGAGTCTCAAAGTATCAAAGTACCACACACGACATAACAGCAACAACATTATGCAATGTTACATATATACAATAGTTTGTGAGCACAGTATATATATATGGAATTTGTATTGTAATATCGTGACGATGACTTTTGGAAACGACAATAGGTCTTACAGTGCATTGTTGTCGTCTTATATATAACAGTAACATAGTTTCCTTTGCTTGCAGCAACATTGTCCTACTCTCTATAATAGTTGTGTCAAGTCAAGCTCTCATGGGAGAAATGTGAAGTATATATAATACTGTGAAAGGAAATATCAGTTTTGCTTTCACTATTTTCCTTTCCCTTGGCTTTTTCTCACATTGGAATTTTGCACTATAATAATATGTCTGAAATACTTCCTTCCTTGTAAAGCTGGAGAGTATATGAAGAACTCTGTAGTAAGAAAAGGAAAAATGAAACTAGGGGAAATGAGCCAAGTAACAAGGACCGGAAAAAACACATTGTGCATTCTAATTAGCGTATTAGTGTGTTTATATATATAGTAGAAGGCCTAATTAGCGTTTCCGAACTATTGTATGTGCTAAGTAAACTGGAAAACTAAATAACGATGCTGGTGTATACATATATATAATAGTTAAGTGGAACTCTGCCTGCTTAATTTTTGTAGTGTATAACTTTTTGAACTTTCAAAGTATGACCCCGAGCATTGTTTTTCATGTAGAGGAGGAGTTGTCAAGTGTTGGAAATAATTCCATAAAGTACTTGTGTTATTTGTACACTATACTTCAGAGTGATACATGTAATTTTTTTTGTAGCACATTATAAAATATACTTGTCATTTTCAAATAAAGCCGACTGGAAACGATTTTTAGTGCGTTGCAAGCTATTTTGAGATGTCATGATTTATGTAAAGGTCATTAAAATACAACGTTACGTAGTATATAGCAAACCCAACCACCTCACTTTTGCTATATAATAAACAGCCTACAGTACTATGATGATGATGACTACCTTTCTGCTTTTCAACTCACTGTATGTATAGAAAGCGAGTTGCTAATGGACGACAGGACAGTCAAGTCAAGTCACTGATGGTCATTGATTGAGTTTCGGCTCATTGAGTTCCAAGTTGAGTTAAGGACAGGACATTATTTTACAGATAATAGTAGGCTATACATTTCTACGAAAATATAGAGTGCAGTTGAACCGTAAAGAGAATATTTGTATTAGAGCCTCCCGTTTTCATGAAAGCATAAAATGAAAGCACTGTTGACTTAAAAACCCAATGGATTCATCATTTAATTCTATTTGTCTCTCTCTCTCTGAAGACTCACCTGCAAACAGCACAGAGTTTACTCAGAGAGAGAAAAGTCCTTTTTAGTTTGTGGTTTTTGATATTTTGTCCATCTAGTCGTTGACATTATAGAACTTATGTTCGATACAAATCTCCATCAATGGAGTAGAAAGTGTCCTAAATTCTAGTCTACAAATTTTTCTCTCACGACCTCCTATTTATTTTCATTTCTTGTGAAACTCTTGCTCTTCTTTTTTCATGAGACAACATGCTACACAGTTATAGTTAACGTTCATTTCATTGACACTCTGTGTTTTTGTTGTTCATGTTTTCTCAAACTTTGCTCTTTTATTTCTCTATTTCTTTTTGGTATAGTAAAATGTCGCTATTGGTCGAATTCTCCACGATTTATTAGACATCAAGTACTGCAGTATTCATAAATTGTTGAAAAACTGGGTAGTTTATCATGTCACAAATAATCACTTGTTTTGTTTATGTATGTCTAGTGTCCTTTTTCTCTGTTATAAGTGACAATATGTGGGAATGAGAGTAAAACCTATGAAATAAATCCATGTGGATATTATAGTTAACAGTTGTAACTGAAGTTTCAAGTAGTAGTAGTAAAGGTTCAAAATTCAACGGGATGTTATTATTTCATTCAGATATTTCTCTTCAATATTGACATAATGTCAACAACATATTTATCATCTACATACTTACAGATAAGCAAAATAAGCATTAGTAGTATGGCTACAACCCATTTCTCTTTTGAGAGAGTGACCTTAATCTCTGTTAGATAAGCTACTAATTGAATTATTATTGTTGTACACATTTCAGTAAAATTAATAGTATATATTATGGACGATATACTAGTAGAAAATGTTGCCAGTTTTAAAATACATTGCATTTCATTCACATGCAACATAGGTAATAATGACATGATGACACTATGAAAAATAAACTCAACAAATCTTTCTAAACTTTATACTATCGTATACCACAAAATTTTTAGTTAGTATTCATCCCATCACGTTCTTCTAGTTTCCTTGTGTATGAAGATGAGAGAGAGCTTAGTGATATAAGATAAGTCAAGTAGTAGCAAGAGAGAGAAGTTATCATTGGCTTGACACGTCACACTCAATGTATATTATTCACACTTGGCTTATTTCAAAGTTTTCAGTGCGAGAGAGGAAATGTTTCCTTTTTGGAGCCTAGAAAAAGATTTTTAGACTCAACACTCTATATAGTGTAGAAAAGAAACTGAAAAGACGACTTGTATTAGATTTACTACGTGCTGTAGCAAAGTTGTGGCTCAAGTTATTTTACATATAAAGCAAAAGGCAACATGAAGAGTAAAAGAGTACTGCTGTTGAGATGTTGGGTTGGTCTGTGATGTCACTCAAAAGTCAAGTCAACAAGAAAGAAGAAGAAGAAGATTCCTCTAAATTTAAATATGTCAGAAGGTCATATGTGTCTCTTCTCTTTTCTATCTCCACTTTTTTCTACTTGTAAGTACATTATCTAGTGAAAAGTGAAGTGAAGTGTTGAGAAAAAGCATAAGTCATTAGAATAACATTTAGATGAGAAAAGAGGAAAAGGTCACAACAACTTGAGTGAGAGAGAGATTTTGATATCATTCACATTAAAAAGAAAAACAGTTTTAGTATTTAAATATACACTGTGTTCCAGAAAGTTGTCTTCCTGTTGATATATATTTTGTTGGTACGCTTACTATATTTTTTTTCTTATATTAAATTCTTACATTCAATTGACTAGACATTGTCATGTACAAGAAATTTTCAAACATGACATTCATGTCATGTAGAGACATTTATCATAATCTTTTGAAGGCTCAGTAAATTGTATAAAAAATTCTGTGTGTTGTGTTGTACAGTTGTACTAGCCTAACATATATATCGTAAATATTGCATGCTCTCTACTCTGACTCTTGGCCTTCTATCTCTATCTATATGTCTTATCGTATGTAGTAGTAATATAAAGAGTTTTGCGATGTTTAGTACAATTTCTACTAGTAGAAATCAATCAATATCTTCAATTTTTCTCTCATGTCTTGATGTACCCATGATTTATATTTAGCTTATTTTTATAGTCTGTAGAGCAAAATGCGGTCTACAGTGTTCAACCCACAACGTAAATATAAAGTAGTAATAGAAACTTGACGTTATAGGAAAATTCGATAAATGGTCAATGCACCAAAGTCAATATTCTATATACATTTCCATTTATTTACAAAAGTAAAATGTATACCAATGTATTTTATATTCAGAAATACTTTCGTTGCTTATACATACATGTATGTAGCACAAATATTAAATGTCACAAGTTGGAAAAAATTTCTGACATGGTAAAAAACAGATTAAAAATTAAAAAACATGTGACTCCCCTGTGTGTCTATTGCCACATAAACATCTCAAAGTCACTTGCTGATTAGATTTGATGAGATTTTAGTAAAATACACACACATTCAGTTTTCTGGGAAAGACAGAAAATATATTATAGAGACACAGGGGAACAGGAAAAAAGAGAGTTGCTAAAAAAGTTTACATAGTCTTTCTACTTTGGTTTACATTTTGCATAAGCTTACATCAGAAGGAAGGTTATAGAGATATTGTATGTTGTGTAGTAGTTTGTACATGCATATTAATCTTTTAGCACATCGTTTACATGCATGAAATTCAAGTAGTATAGAAAGAAAGAGGAAAGGAAAGGAAGAAAAGAGTAAGAGGAAGTTTAACAAGATCCAACATTCAAGTCAGTTTAAGGGAAACCACATATGAAGTCAACTCTTCTGGAGAGAGAGAAAGTAGAGAAACAAATTAAGTTGGAAAACTTTTCAAAATAGCAACTTGGGTGTTCTTCACTTAGAATTGAAGTAGACATATTACTACAACGGCTAGGGAGAGAGAGTGAGAGGAGAGAAAAGTAGAAGAAGAAATTAACAAAGTGGAGAAAATTTGTGGTTGAGAAAATATACTCTGTGCTTCTTCTATAATATGTAATAATAACTAAAAAGTTGAAGTTTGTACATTTATAATTTGCATCGAGAGTTTTTCTTCACCACAAAAATGTCATACATACTAAATGTCTAATAATGTTCACTTTCTTTTACTATATATTTGTGTCAGTTCTAATAAAAGTGTGTAGACATCTCTTTCTTCTTATCTCAACACAATATCATTTTCTTTTCCATTATGGACCAAGACTCTTTAGTACTCTATCTCTCTGTTGTAATAAGAAATAAAGTTGAGACTTAAGTTCTAATAGTCGTCATAACTGTAAAACTAAGTCAGAAAACGAGAGGTTTTACAATAGAAAAAGAAATTTCACTTTCACCTATAAAATATACATTTGGGGGAAATAAGCTCAAAGAGTTGACTTTATTCACAATCTGTTTGTCTTCTTGTAGAACTCATTGTAATTTAGAATGTTGCTCTAGTTTTATATTTATGGTCATCAACACCTTTTCATCTCAAAATCTTTCTACTTTTTAGATTTTATTGTGAACATAGAATGACACAATGCTTTTACTTTTACGACTTTTGACGATGACAATGACTACCTCATAGTTACTCAACTACGTTTTAGCCTTTTTCTTTGGTCGATGTTGACAACTTTTTAGGCTTAATGTCGTTGAGTGAGAAGCCATTTTTAGTCTGCACTTGTGAGTATTGATTCATTTCCTTTTTTCCAAGCTCTGTAGCTTTAGTAGAGTTGCACGTGAACAGCAATGACAACATAATATAAAACCATTATAATAAGTGAGTTTAGTTGTGATTGTCCTGATTGTACTACAAATTGATAGAATGTAAGTAGTAATATGAATATCGGATTTGTTACTATGCAAGAGAAGAATAGAAAGTAATATTGAATATTCAGTTTCTTATTGATGTAGTAGTATTAGTAGTAGAGTAAGATAAATTATTTGCTGTAATAGTAATCCAAGAAGCATTGATGTCATTGGGAGTTGCTTAGTGTAAATATTTAAAAATAGTTGTTGAAAGCTTTGCAAGGAAAGTTTTAGTCAGTGATATCATACGTAATTGACAACATTTGTCATGTTCGCTGTAATATGAATATGTCAGCCTAGTGAACTACTTTGCTATTTTCATGTCATAACTTTCACCTACAGGTGTAAAGTGAAAGTGTTGGTCTATAAGACATTTGATTGAATGATTGACACTTAAGTTGAGTTTGATTTTCGAATTGAGTGATGAATCTCAATTTTTGTTGAAACGATTTCGGAGAGAACAAAAATAATTACATATTCTTTACAGTGCATCTTTTACTTATCATATGTATATATTTGTCTTTTAGCTATCATTTTATTCTACTATTCAAACATGAATTGTATTATTGCAACGTTGCAAGTTGTACAAGAGCACTTCAGCTATTAATAGCAGAATGATATGAAATATCACAAAACATAAGACACTTTATTAAAGTAAATTCTCACTTTTCACTTCTATTACATTCTTTCCTTTTTATTCTTATTGTATATTTTACATTCATCTTCACACAAAAAAATTCACAAGGATTTTGAAAAAGAGTGAAAACAAAAAGAGCTAAAAGCTTTATTCTTCTTTCATGAATTTCTCATTTATTCTTCTTTTCTCTCTGTCTCTCTCTATGAACAATTCTACATTTTTTGATTTGATACCTCTAAGCACGACATTCCTTTTCTTTGAATTCTTTGAGATTTGAGAAAATACAAAGACACAGAGTGTTGTAGTAGAGATATCTACTAATAATGAAGAAAACGTGTGAAATGTGAGACAAGGGCGTGTCAAGTTTCATAGCCGATTTTCACTGCAAACAATTTTACTATATATAGACAATGCAAAATGCAAGGTACTATACATCACTCCACACCACCAGCTTTTCAACTTAGAAAGTATAGAATTTCAGCTCAATAGTCAACTATAAAATCCTTCTCTCTTTCTAGACTATACCATTAGATTTCACAGTTTATAGATGAATACTGCAAGACAAATATTAGTGTGCAATATTGTACTTTCTATATACCATTTTATGTACTTTACTTAAACGCTAGGCCGAACGTAAATTACTGTGGACTCAGGTAATGAACTATTTCTGGCATTTACTCAAGAAATTTCCTGCCTAAGCAACTTATATAAAATCATATAGACTTATAGTGCAGGTGGACTGATTGTATCGAAGTAGTAGTTTTACTATAATGTCACTTTGGGACACTCATTAGAATTCATCAGTCTACAAACTACTACAATATATTTCATACCTTTTCTTGTCGTGTAGTATATTCTAGCTTTGGTGAAGCCATATGTAAACTAGTGTGCCTTGTAGGCTCTACAAATAAGAACAACTTACTATAAACTATTGCCTCATAATCTACAAAGTTGTTCCTGAATATAATAATGAATCGCAGCAAACTACTACTACCACTAAAATGTCTAAGGTGTACAATACGGTTTCCTATTACTACAGAACATTTTAAGGTTGTCTGTCTCTTATGACTTTCACTTTATTATATAGTATTCACTCTTCTTCTCAATGTTGAATGTCTCTAAAAAGCGAGAGGAAGACTAGTGTTGAGAAATTACAAGAGTCTTATTCTCGTCGTCAGAGTTTACATAAGAAATTCTATAGTAAACAACCTGAAGGAATATTAATATGCTGAAGTATTAGCATTTCTCTTTCTCTTTTCTCAACTACTACAAATACGTATATATACTGCTCTGCTTGCTCTCACAAAATTATTCAGAGTGCAAATCAACTCTCGTCTCTCGTACAAAAATAAAAGTGCACAATGAGCACAAAAATCAGAGGAGAGAATATAAATCTTTGTAATAAATATGAAGGGATTGATCTAAAAAATGACTGAGGGCTACGACAAACTCCGAC
>VCNE01007139.1:0-33646 GCA_009869805.1 Oncopodura yosiiana
GTAAACACATAAATTGCTACCTTATAGCATATCATCTATTACACTCATCATAAACATCTCTACCAGAGACTCTTGATGTTATGTATATAGTATTACCTATATATGTATATAGTAGTGTACAACGTGTGGTGTACTATGTCTCATCACAGCCACTAATACTAAAGGCTCAAATGAATATTTTATTTCTTACTGATGAAAATCACTCAAGAAACATACTTCAAGCAATAAACTAATGGACTCAAATTGCGTAAACGTTTATCTTGTAGACTATATAGTAAAAACATACACACACAGTCTAAACTGATTGTTGTCGCTTCATAAAGAATTTGATGGGAAATATTTATTAAGTTGAGCTTCAATCAATATCATGTCTCTTATATGTATAGAGGAAATACGAGAAGAAACTTTGCTCAAATCTTTTGACTTTATGTAAGAGATTGCCAGTTCATGTAAAGTAGGTAGGAGCAATATTATATACGTTGTCCTATTCAAGATAATAGACTAAAACTGTATTTTATGTAAGTATATAAGAGATTTTGCTATGTTGTCGTTGAGTGCACTTTACTGTTGTTCTTTAGATAAGAAAGTCAGTACATAAACTAACTACAGACGCTAGAGATGTAACAGAGCTTCTTACTATACATACATATATCTTGTCTGTCTGTCAACAGCAATAGAAAAAAAAGGTTACATTCTGTCCTAATTGTATATGCAAGATGCATCTCATAACAGAGATAATAAGAGAGTTTTCATATGAGAATAGAGGAGTGCACATTGCACATATTATATATAGAACCATTACCTAATGCAAGTTCACAAGTGGGTCCAAAAAAGACGTGTACAGAATGAGCAATTTGTGCTCTCATTGCTTCCATTGGAGCATGGATATTGGAACATTTCGAGTCCAAAAAGTCAACAATGATAGTATAGTTAACAAGGTATTGATGTTGTTGTACGTACTCAAATCCTAATAAGATTCCCTGACCAGTTTTCACAACTGAAGACTCATAGCGTGACTCAAAAGGAAGTAAAACTTTGACATGAAGTTCTTCTTTTGAATTGATATTTTTTGATGGTAGTCTCACCGTCGTATTCCAAGCCCAACAGTAATTGCTTTCTGAACTTAAAATGAACAAACAACACACTAGAAAGAACAAAATCTGAGACAAGTTGACATCAACCACTTTGACCTGAGACATTCTTCTTATGATTCTTTCTTTACTAACTTTTCTCACTTTGCCTTCCTCTTCATCTTGACTCAAACAACAACTCATGTCACTATATTTCTTCTTTTGTTTCATTCTCACTTCAACTTCTTTAATGAACTCTTTCTCTCTCGCTTTTTATTACTACCACTTGACTGAACTGATTTGTTCTGTGGTATATGTTATACTGACTTACACTGAAGTGAAAAAAAAGAAACACTTTGTCGTAACCGGGATGTTGGGCTTCAACTAGTATAAAAACAGAAGAGAAACAACGTGTTTGTAGTGTAGTTCTTGAATCACATCTTATTATCCAGAGTATATTTATTTTCTTTAATAGCCATGCGTACGACCAATGCTTTTTAGATACAAGTGTATTTGTCTCATTTTCTTATACACTGAGGAGATGTAGTATTAAACGTATACACTATTATACAAGAAGCCAAAGAGACATTTTGCGAAAGACAGTGAAAACTATAGAGAGAGAGAGTAAGAAGAAACTTGGAGCAGTTCTTACTTCTTCTCAGTCGTCTTTGAGACTGTTTCACACACAAACTGCATAGTTTTGCAAGGCAAGATCCTTTTTGGCACTATCGTAAAATTACATGTGCACTACTAGTATAGAATTGCTGCTTTGATACTCTCTCTCTTTTAGCCTTGCACAAGAAGAAATACAATATGAAATGAGAGTCACAAATCCTCAGATCTTCCTTCTTCTTTAACACAATATGTTATGTTGTTAAACTATATAAAACTACACAATGTGTTCGCCATCAAGCAAAACCTATAAAACATGGAAATCCCACTTGTATATTAGTATTTTACAAATTGCACTGGGTAAAACGCACCACATGAGTCTGATTAGTAGTAAGTCAAGTGGCGCAGTAAAAACAACTCTTGTATATATGTATTTTTGTGTGCAATATGAATATCAGGTGGTAGTAGTTATTGATATTAAAGTAATAGACAAGTCAACAAGCCTCCACTTATACTCGTGCTGTATTTATTACTAGATATAAACTCACTCTCTCTCTCTCTCTCTGATGTAGTTATATATATATGGCTGACTAACACTCACTTCACTAACCAATATATTGCCATAGAACAACCTAGCAATCACTTGTGAATGTCACCAAAGTTATAAGCTCTTGACTAATATATGTGCACATGTAGCATCTCTATTTAGATTTGACATAGAAAAGTAGTAGTGAGAGATAGAGAGAGAAGAGAAACACTTACAATATGAGTTCTCAAGTTCTTTAATAAGCTCGCCCTTCTGATTAGACTCGAAATGAGAGAAGAGAGTAGTAATTGTGTAGATAATAAAATATTTTGTGTCACTCTGTTTCCTTGTGAACTTTAGGTGTACAATATTTCAATATTATATATTGTTAGAATATATAAAAAGAGTAGAGTCAGAGAGGAGACTAATTTGAAAATGGAACTTTTCTCTAATTATCTTCATTAGTTTTGCTGATATTACATGTATAGCTTAATTGTGGAGCTATAGATTTGGAATTTTTTGTTAAGACTCATTATTATACTAGTTTGTTGAATTGTATTATTATTATTTCTTATTGAAATACATACATATATGTGTTGTTTGAGTCTGTATCACAATGACACGTCGCACTTTTAGTAACTCTACTGTCACTACTTTGAAGTCACAAAGGCATAAAAGAGACACTGGGACGCAGTAACAAAAAAAAAACTCTCAAGAGCTCTGTCAGAAGTTGCAGATTACTTGTCAAAATCACTTGATGTTCTCACTTTGCTTTCATGTTGGTAAATGTGCCTTTGATACTATTGAGTTGTTGGCAGATTAGAAGAGTTTAATTTGCAAATATGTCAGATTTCAAATATGTAGAAATAATGATATTATAGTATATGAGTGAATACGCTGTTTAGATGTTTGCAAGCAAAGAGTATTACCTATAATATGTCTCTTTTTCAACTCTAGTGTTTCTCTGTCAAAGGACTTGTGTTTGGTATGTGTGTACACGATGACACACCGATTCATTATGTGATGATTGTCAAAAAGGTATATTGTGTGAAATATGAACTCGTGTATAGCTCTTTTGATACTGGTAAAACTTGTAAGAGGCAATATTAAAAATAATCAAAGTAGTATATTTATGTTATATATATATACTCTTGTAGACATGTATATATCTATATATATGTGGCAGAGATATAGATATAGAGTAATTTCCGAGTACGAAATGAACATGACTACATTTGGACGTTGCATGTAATTTTTGGCTACAATCATGCTTCACGTACATGAAAAACAATAATGTTTGAATGTCGTTGTTGTATTATGCCAGTCAAAAGTGATGATGGAAGTAGTCATTATAATAATATACTTTGGCAAAAGGTGATAACGTCCGCTATCTTACATGATATACAAAGCACAAGCAAATCAACTACATAACAGGATGGACTGAGATTTTTTTCTGTACCGGCGTTTTTTCATAGCTAAATGTGTGTGTAAGTATATATATATATATAAGTATAACTATGATACATTACCATTTTTGTTGAATGAATCGTTCATAACAATTGGTTATATAGTATTTGAAGAATTTGGACTCATGTGTCATCTCTTTACACGTACACACATATAGAGGTTACTGGTATGATAAGACTATTATCAAAACTGATATTATTTCTTCTTGAGTTATTTCTGGCACATATTTTAATACATAATATGAGATATGAAATTAAAAATAAACTCGTGTATGTATACAATATAGAGCAAATGAGGTAATTATATTACCTTGAGTCTACAGTATATATGTTTCGTTTTCAAAAAAAAATATGAGACATGCATATGTACCAGTTTTAAAATATAATTATATATTCAATGCACTGAAATTCGGTATTTAGACTTTTTACTGTAACTTCTTTGCAAAAACATAAAACATATGACTTGGGTTCACTTTGGCATTTGTTTACTTTCACTTGTCATTCTGTTTTGAAATGAAAGGCAAGTATTGTTCATCTTACTACAGACAAAAATATCTAACCTTCTCTCTCATAACTTTACACTATTTAGTGTAAAAGTAAGTAGTAAAGAAATACACATCTATGGATATAGAGTATGTATAATAATATGAGTTGAAGCTGTTGTTGCTTTTCTTGTAGTATAATTTCATCAATTTTGTCATAAAATTTTATTATCCTTGATAATATCTACAGTTAGTGAGTAAACAATTGCACACAAGCAAAAGTCGTTATGAAGTTATCGAATACACAAAAATACTTTTAGAAGCTGAATTTATTTGAGTCATATAGGAAATGATAGTTATTTATATCATACAAGACAGAGTATTTTTCTTCTATGTATTATGTTGTATTATGTCATATTGCTCAAGTATAACAATTCAATGTGATTTTGTTAGAATTCCAAATACCCTTTGAATGAGTAGAAAACAAGTTTTTACAATCTCAGACGTTTAGTTATATAATATATCAGTTGTAGTTGATTTTGTGAATCAAAGATTCTATTCTAAGAACTCATCAAACCAGCTATTTTCTTTTGCCTTAGATGTTCTCTTGCTATACTTAAAATGAACTGTGGTAAAAAAATCCGGATGTAAGCCTCTTATGAAATATATGGATCTCCTTCAAACTTTTCTTTCTGTCACTCTTATACAATATATATACTCTGCTACTTTCTTTTTCTTTTCCAAGTCAATCTTTTGTTAGAGGAAAAGATGCAGTCAGCACATTGCCGTATTCTACGTTCTTTACCGTTTGTCTATTATGAGTGTTGTGTAGTAAGATTTTGCAAAAGAAAGAACTGAAAGAGTTTCAAACTGACAGAAGAGGTAAAGTTGCTTTCTTGCCATCATCAAATATAGATGCAAGAGTATACAACATGTTATATTTGTTCTCTGTAGTAAACAAAAACTTTGATTGAGTTACTGTTAAACATACATGAATCTAATTTATTATGCTTTCACATTGAATACATATTGTTTGTGGCTAAAATTTTTAACTAATGGTGTATTTCTTATTGGGCTGTTTTTTTCAAGAATTCTCAATGCTACATAATTATGTAGTATAGTTCCTCCTTGTTACTTGTTTTATTGCTTTTACAATATTTGTGAATGAATATAAAATGTCATGTAATAAATGAATGGTTTACAACAGTATGATTTGTCTACTTCTACTAGTCAAGAATTTAACACCAAAGGGAAATTATTTGGGTCTTATTTTCTTGTTACGAGGTTCAAGGACAAAACTGGGACAACTAGTAGGAAGTCGTTTTTACCTGGAATTGAAGTTTACTACTTTGTTTGTAACATTATTAGTGTGCTTTTATAATATACTAATGTATTACGTTAAAGACACTCTTAAAAATTTTTGGGATAAGACCTTTATCGGTTGCCTGATCTAAAAACTCTAGACTTTGTGCAGTTGAGTTGCAATTGTTGCCTTGGTTGAGTTCTGACTCTTCTGACAGTAAACAGAATGACCCTATAAGTGATTGAAGTTAGTTATTTTGTCTTTCTCTCTCTACCATGTGAAAATATATACATAAAGTGAATTCTGAAATAATGTGAAAATATTTTTATATTGTGTAAGAAAAAAAATTCAAATTGTAGACTGAAACTTACAGTAATGTTTAAATTAGTCCAATGTTTTACATGGTTGCATATATCGCAAACGAAGTCAAAATAAACAGCGTCTCTCTATATATACTTTTAGGTGAGTTACATAAGCTTTTAAATACTTGTAGAATTTTTTAAATAAGCATATACATATTACTCGTGTAAAAATTGAATGTAGTATTTTGTAGAACTAATTACATATTTTTAAGAAAATAATTTAATTGGATTTCTGAAGTTATCATATTACAGCACGCAACGAGCCTAAAACTGACTACCTTTTGAAACCAGGAGAGTAAACGAATAATGTCAGTCATGATTTGCAGCATGACCGGATCACATTTTTGTGATTATGACAATCGTTTTTTAACTATCATGGTTAATATATTAACTTTCTCTCCACCTTCTCTTAAAATAGTTAAATGTTATGGCCACTGGATCTCAAAGTGTAGGCCGGTGTAATGCAACAAGTAAGAAATAATTTACATATTTACAATGTAATCTTTGCTTCATTTTGTTTTGAAAACGTGAAATCACTTCTTAATTATTAATTGGAAACTAATTTACACTTATTTTATTTCAGGTAATAAGGAAGATGTTCTTAGATGCTCACATTGTGTTGACCAGTTTGAGACAAAGTGTGCTTTACATATTCATGAACGATGCCATAGATTTGAACGTCAAATTCATCCCAGTAAAAGTAATTATTAGCTCTTTGATTTGCTTACAGTGTAAGTAATTTTCTTGTTAATTACTATGTCATTTTAGAGGATGAATTCTATATATGTGAGAGATGTCATAACAAGAAAACTTTCAAGTGGTTCTGGAGTGATGAAGAATGGAAAGAGCACATTCGCTTAGTGCATAATGAGCCAAGAGTGAAACTTGAGATTTTGTTCCAAATAAGCGAAAGTAACAAGTTACAGGTAAGAAATTGCTACTAACAATATACAAATAATAAATAGCATTTAGTACTATTCTAAGTTTCTTTTAATTGCGAATAGATAATATTGCCATCAGATTGTCAGCAGAAATCAAAAGCCGATGAAATATTAATTGAAGATAACAAATTGGTAACTTCTACAGCTCATGGTGAACAAGAAAAAGAACTTGTCAACATTATTCAATCTTCTGGCAAAGAAGCTGAGAATATAATAACGTCTTCTAAAAGGCGTAAATTCAAATTAATCTCATTTGCAAAGTCTGCAAGGATGGCATCATTTTTTTCATGGCATAGGAAACGAAAGAAAAGTCGTGCAATAAGAAGAGTACCATTGTTTTACAAGAAAAACAAAAAGCAGTCAAAATAAATTATGTATAATTGTAAAATTATTATTCTTTTTATTAATTGCATTGTAAATAAAAACTAAAATCAATTGACAAAGCATGCCAAAAATTTATATTTAAATTATACATTCTAATAAATAATGAGGTCATTCACCTCCTGCTATTTATTCCCCGCCTAATTGTTTCTTCAGTTGGCTTGGCGTGGCGTTTCTTCTTTGTCTTCATGATCAATTGCTTCACTGATACTCTCTTGTAAACAAGAATTTTTATCGATCTGCTGAAAAATTACTATCTAAAAAAGTCTCAAAAAAGTCTTTTTGTTGTCTTCAATATGGCTGATGGTAACCCTGAAAGTAGTAGTGATATTTATAATGCTATCAGGGGAGTAAGTCAATTGAAATTAATCGAAATAAAACGACTGGAAGATACCTTGAATCGTAAATATTTACATTTTAATATTTTATAGTTATTATTGTTGATTTCTTTGTTTTAAATTATTGAGATATTAACAATCAAATGGAGAAAGCCACTGGCGAGAGAAATGAATTAGACAATAAAATTCAAGACGTTGATCAACAACTTACTCTTTCTGAAGCTGAATTTATAAGAAGAACAATTCTTAAAAAACAGTTAGTAAAAACAATATATCAGATCATAATTAAATTATTTACGAAATAAACTCATTATAATATTTTTAATTATGCATTAGGTATAAGAATGGAATTGAAGATTTGCATACAAAAATTAGTAAAGAAGGAAAAAAGATAGAATATTTTCAAGAAAGAATTAGTTTCATAAATAAAAATGGAAATGAATGCATTGTCGTACTTGAAAACAAATTGAAGGAAGACTATGTAAGTAATAGTAATTCAATAAAATTATAATTTATAATACAATTACATATAATTATATAATTTAATAGGAGGAACTTAAAGAAATACCTGAAGGTCGAGTTTATATTGAAATTTCTGAGAAACATTCTCAATTGTCTCAACAAGTGACGAACTTGAAGAAAGAATACGAGAAACTAATGAAAGATGCTGAAGATCCTGCTTTAACTTTGTCTAGAAATAAAAGCAATTGGAAAGCGTTTGTAACAAACTGTGTTGAAATAGCCAAAGTTTTACAAGAAGTTGATCAATTGAAGAAACAAGAAGAAGAAAATAAAAATGCTAAACGTAATAGTTTATTCAACACAACTTTAACTAATCCATTTACTTCAATTTTCAAAAGAAGAAGTCTTTTTTTTCCATCATCTACAAAAAATGTTTTGGGCTTTACCAGTAGAAATAGTTTCCTCTAAATATTAATTATACTAAAAGCTCTTTGGATATGTACTATGTACTTCTCTTATATTTATACTTCTATGTAGTTTCAAATAATTTTCTGTCAAAATTTTTCAATGTTTTAATTTAATTTCGTATACTTAATCTCACGTTCGTGTTTACTTTTTATAATAAAATACTTCCCTTTCTTGAAAAGTTAAAAAGATTTCACTGAAGAAACGATGATATAATCCATTTTATGATCTCACAATAAAATGAATTAACAAGCAACCTTCACACTTACATACTTTACTAACATACCACATTTTATTTATTACAATATAATTAATCAATCAAAAATAAACATCTCGTGTGTATTTAGGCACTTGCTTGATAAAAAGAACTCACTCAAATTTAATTCCTTGAGCTAATGGAAGTTCTTTAGTATAATTGATTGTAATTGTTGAACGTCTCATGTATTGCTTCCATGAGTCAGAACCTGATTCTCGTCCACCACCAGTATGTTTCTCTCCACCAAAAGCTCCTCCAATTTCAGCACCACTTGTTGGAATATTGACATTAACTATACCACAGTCAGAACCTTTTGGACCTAGCCACTATTTACAAAAATACATATTTATAAAATTAGATTTACATGTTCTGAAATTAGTTCTAAAATTTTAGAAGACGAATCATATTTTACTTACTTGGAACACTCTACCAATATCTTGAGTAAAAATGCTAGAAGAGAGTCCTTGATCAACTTCATTATTCCATTTAATAGCCTCATCAACGCTTGGTGCTTTTAGAGCATAGACAATTGGGGCAAATGTTTCACGTAAAACAACTGGTGAGTCATGATTCAATCCAGTAACAATTGTTGGTTCAACATAAAATCCTTCACGATTTAAAGTCTGTTCAATTCATAAGATAAATATAAATTATAAGATAAATTAAGAATTAAATTTTGAGAGTATAAATAAAAATATAAAATAAAATTTAGTTCTTATATAATGTTTAACCTTTCCTCCAAATACAATCTTTCCTCCCAATTTCTGTATTTCTTTTACAGTATTCAAGTAATTATCAACTCCTTGTTGACTATGCATTGGTCCAATTAATGTTGATGACTCTAGTGGATCTCCAATTCTATTGATAACTTGTTCATAAGCTTTAGCCAATCGACTAACAACTTCATCATGAACTTTTTCATGTAAAATAAGTCGTCTTGTAGTAGTACAACGTTGACCTGCAGTACCAGCACATGCAAAAACAGTTGCACGAACTACCATATCAATATCAGCATCATTGGAAACAATTATTGCATTATTTCCTCCGAGTTCTAGCAATGATTTTCCAAAGCGGCTTTGGACAGTGGTTCCAACCTTATAAGTAAAGATAAAAAAGAATTACATAAATACATCAACAACAAACATGTATTACTTGTCAACTCTCAATGGAATAATACAAATGGGTCTACAATATATTATGTATTAATATAACCTTGGCCTTATCTGACTTTGATTAGCCATATATAGTTAAATCTTGTAGATGGAAGGGTCAATGGGTCAAATATTTATAGTATATACATTGCATAATAGTTTCTTAAGTATATTTACACAAAATAGATTCTATCTAATGAAAGAGGAGTTTTGTATTCTTTGTAGCATCAATAAAATTATATATATTTTGCTTTCTAACTTCTCTTAAAACTTAATTAAATACCTTATTTCCAACAGGTGTACTTCCAGTGAAAGAAACTAATGGCAATCTCTTGTCAGAACTCATAGCATTTCCAACATCAGCTCCTCCACAACATAGGGCACAAATAGCTCCAGGAAGTCCATTTTTTTCTAAGACTTGAGCAACAATTTTACTTGTAGCAACAGAGCAAAGTGATGTAGAAGGAGCTCCTTTCCAAACCATAGTATTTCCTGTCACCATTGCAATAGCATTATTCCATCCATACACAGCTACTGGAAAATTGAATGCTGAAATGATTCCAATAACTCCTAAAGGATTCCAATTTTCCATTAAAACATGACCTGGTCTCTCTGAAGGATAAATTTTTCCTTCAATCATTCTTGACAAGCCAGTAGCATAGTCACAAATATCTACATATTCTTGAACTTCTCCAATTCCTTCGGGAAGAATTTTTCCCATTTCCATACTTACTAATTTTCCTAATGGCTCTAATTTTTGACGAAGAGCATCACCAATTTGACGAACAATTTCTCCACGTTTAGGAGCTGGAAGATCAGCCCAAATTTGCCAAGCTGAACGAGATTTCTCAACAACTTCATTATACTCTGCTACTGTCCCTTGAACTACTTGAGCAATAGATTTTCCATTTCCAGGACAAATGGATGTAACAACCTTAAAATTAAGAGTATCATATATATTATATAATAAAACTCTGTGCTGTTAAGTATATACTTGTATATTTTATAACTTACTTCTCCAGATCCTCTCCAAGTCCCATCATAAACTCCAAAATTCTTTTCACTTAGGCCCAACTCTTTGAGAAAAGAGTACTTTGGCTCATTAATTAGAAAAGCTGATGAAGACATTGTTGCTCTACGTTGGTAACAGGCGACGTGGCGAAAAAGAAGAGAAGAAGAGAGTCGAGTGGCTCTAGTTATACAAGTGCTGGACAAAACCAATCCTGCCGCCGCCATGGCCTTGTGATGTGATCAGACTACTGACATTTATCAGTTGATGTTCCTCTTCTTATCCAAAAAGAAGTATAATAAGAACTACTACTACTAACTACAAGAGAAGAAGACGAGACGAACAACATGAATTACATAATATGTAAGTAGTAGCTTCGTCTCAGTTCCCCTCGCATCTATCTATCTATAACATTCTACTTCTTCCTCAGTGTTCATATTTTTGATTGCATACTGTGTAAACTGAAAACCTAAAAATGTATAATCTTTTATCAATTCTCTATAATAATAAGTAAGAGTAACAGATACATCAAAGCTACTTTTGATTTGTTCTATATCATGAAAGATGAGATTATTAGATGTACTCAATCAAATTCATCAGAAAATGATTTTCTAAAGAAATGTATGAAATCATTTTGTCTATTTATCTCTACTCTACTCTACTGGCATGCATATATGTATATACATAGATATATATGATAAGATGAACATAACGAATGTAAGGTTACTTGTATTTATTGGTAAATTGGTATGCACAACATTACATGTCATGAGATGAGATAACTAGGAAAAATGTACCAAAAAGTAAATGCAGTTCTAACTGGCTCTAAAATAAAATCATTGACAAATACTACATGGTAAGTACGTGACGTTAACTAAAGTAATAATTGATAGGAAGTCAATAAATTGAGTTTCTAGGTTTCATTTATCTCTCAATGTATAATAACACTTTCATTTTTATCGATAAAATATAAATTCTTTGTAATAATACTTGATATGTAATTATATTATATTGCTCGATTTATTTGCTAAAGGTTTGCTCACTTATACTAAATTTACATATAGTATGTGCTTATCTTATCACAGAGTTTAACTTGAAAATTCTTACGCAATAAATATATATGCCAATAATGATTATGTTTTATGTAGTATATGCAGCTCAGGCTTTAAAATATAATAACATATTTTCTGTGTATTAATAAATAATCTACACATATTAATATATATAGCTTTGCGTGATGCTTGAATTAGTGTCTTTTTTAGCAAGTGATGGTGTTTATCCGAATAAAATCACTTTCACTTTTACTCTCGATGCTAACACTTTTATCATTATTACATATCACCATCAACCACTCAAACTGTCATATGTACTTGAACTCTATATTAACAAAAGCATTTTAAACTTTTTTTATCTTTATCCTGTTTTGTTCTCTCTGTTGTCATTCTGCTATGCCGCCGCCTTGGTGTTGTTAGAATGCAATTCGTGTTGTTATCAATGGATAGAGCAGAGCAAGAGAGAGAGAGAAAAAAATAAATCAAGTCACTTTGACACTTTTGCATTCTTGCCGTGTATTTTATATATGTTTAAATGAGTTAGTACATTCAATAATTATAATATGTACAACACTCTTACTAACACTACATTGCTATCAACATCAGGATTCTCCGTACTACATAACTAAATAACATCATCTATACACAACAAGTAAGTGGACGATTGAGATGTAGTATATAGAAAACAAACAAACAAATTCAATTAGTGCTAATTACATTCTTGTCGTGAGTGAGGACTCTAGTATTCTAGAGAGAGAGAGAGACAGGAATTCATTGATTGATCCGTTCCTATTTAGTGGGGCATTTGGAAATATTTTTTTATATATTGTCATTTTTTTCTTTGCCTTTAATTAGAAAGAGAGTACCGACAAGACACAATCACCTGACCTAAACATAGAGAAAAACAATGATCCGGAAATTTATTTTATGTTCTACTTCTGAAAAAGACAGTAGTGGAAAGAATAATAAGAATAGTCACCGAAATAATAATAATATTAATACTGGAAGTTCAAAATCTAATAGTGCAATTACAGATAGTCACCATAGTCCAATTGTAGAAAAAAGAACAATACTAGGAAAGAAAAGACCAGTGCCACTTAAAAAGATCATTGCCAAGTTAAATATTACAAATCCATTTTTGGATCCTCAGGTAATATAATAATACTTTAGATCTTAAATATATAACAATATCAATTTATTAATTTCTTTTTAATACTCAGATTTTATCTTGTATTTTTCAAAATTTAACTGTAAATGAGTTACTAACATGTCGACAAGCAAACAAAACATGGAATACAGAAGCATGCAAGCATTTAAGACAGAAAATTCAAGGTGTTGTGATTTTACAAAGAGGACTTTTTCATTATGCTCAACTCATGAGACAAAGTTTAGATATACCAGTTGGAAGAGTATTTCTTAAATTACATAATATATTGGGTGATCCTCAAGTTGGAAATTTTTTTCGACAAGTTGGCTCATCAATTCGTATCCTTGTCATTTCTGTTGAAGGTGGTCAAATTCAAGCATTTATGGAACAAATTATTAACTTACAAAATTTGGAAGAGATCTCTTTAAATTTGTATAAAAGTACAGATAGAGAAGATTATGATTATGAGAGATCATATTCACATAGTGATCTTTTAACAAGACGACGTGCTAGATCTATTAAACCAATTGCTCTTGAAGATCTACCACCAGATACTAGTAAAATTTTACCAAATCTAAAATCAATTGTAGTATCAAATGAAGCTAATTGGAAAATTAATTCTGCACCTTCATTAGAAAAATTAGTTACTCTCTCACCAAATTTAAGAAATTTAAATTTACTCAAATGGACATTTCCAATTAAATCCACTTTATTTCAATATAATGATTTTGAACATTTAAAATTTCTCTCAGTTGGTCTTCTTGGAAATAAAGCTATAGATATTTTATCTAAAAAATTTTCAAAAAAGACAAGTTTTAAAACTATGGAAATTGAATTAGATGTTGATGTTGAGCAAGAAACATTTAATAATTTACTTACAAGTGTAGCTATTACATTGGAATATTTAGAAATTAAATCAAGTCGAAATGAAGAGCTTTATTTTCAGTTACCATGTATTATGCATATTCTTTCAACAATACGTCTAACTTCATGGAAAGGTCATATAAAAATTGATACTATTATTCAACATGTTCCAGAATTGGAAAAATTTCAATTAAGTCTAATAGACCCCGGAAATATTGAAATAAAAGAAGATACAACAAAATCAACTTGTAGAAAAGCTCATAAAGTTAAATATTTTACAGTCAATTATGATAATGTATCTGATCAACCACAAAAAACTATTACAAAATTACTTCATCAGTATATAGCATTGTTTCCTAATGTAAAACTTTTGATTATGAGAAGAATGACAGATAAACTTATAAACTTGGTATATAAAGGATGGCCACAATTAGAAATGCTATGGATTTTCACTAGCTTTGGATTTACTGATACAGGAATAACTGGAATTTCATCAATGATGAGACAATCTATTGGTCATGAACATGAATTACCTTGTGGAATTAAAATCCCTATAAGAATTGAAGATTTACATGAAGGACGAATAGAGAGGAAATCATATATTGGAGATCTCAAATGTAAATAATTTTTCATATGGATCTACAATATTAAATTATCTTGTAAATAAATCTATAATAATAATATTTCATGTGTCTACTATTTTCTAGATTTAAAAGATTTGAGAATTGATGCTGAGCCAGGAACTAGATTGGCACTTACAAATTTATCATTACATTGTGGAATTAATGAATTGAGTGGACTCAAGTCTTTAAAAATGACATGCGAAGTAAGAGAGAGAGAGAGAGAGAGATAAAGATTCCTTTTTGTAATTTAATATTTTATGACATAAAATTATGTAAATAGGAAATGGGTACTCACTGGTGTCTTAGATGTATTGCTGACAATCACCCTAATCTTCAAGATGTAATTATAATGGACAGGTAAAAAAGACATAATCATTGTTGTTGAAAAGAAAAAAAACACTTAAAAAATATTGTGTTGTTATAACTTGTTTAGAGCTATATCAGACGACAGATATGAAGAAAAAGAATTACACTATCTACTACGAAAATTGCCACGTCTTAATTTACATTTTGCTCCAACAACTAAAAGGCCTAAATTAAAAATACCAACTATTAGTGTTGAATTAGCTGGTTAAAAATTAAATTTCGAGTCTTAAATTAAGATATGATATGAATATATTACATATAATATTAAAAATTAAATAATAAATCAATACACAAAATACAAAAAACAAAAAAAAAAGAATTGCTTGCTAATTTGGGTACTTTTATTTTGGATTATTGGAAAGTACATTTAATTTTTTGTAGTTTTTTTAGTACATGACAATATAATTTTGATGTGATCATTTGGAAGGAGCGAGTATAACAAACCAACCATAATAATAATAATAGAAATATAACAATTTTTATTAAGCATCATCTTTTACTGGTGGA
Organism: Oncopodura yosiiana; assembly: GCA_009869805.1. Taxonomy (NCBI): domain Eukaryota; kingdom Metazoa; phylum Arthropoda; class Collembola; order Entomobryomorpha; family Oncopoduridae; genus Oncopodura; species Oncopodura yosiiana. The sequence goes on from VCNE01007139.1 coordinate 15,384, forward strand.
GGGACATTTTCATCCTCGGTGTACGATGGTACATACAAAGACTTGTCAACCTCCTATAGAAAAAAAAATAAAATAAATTCCAATTATTATTTAGTAAATATATGTATAAAATGTATTATAATGTACAAGTTTACCTTGGGAATCGGTTTAATATTAGTTCCTAATTCCAATTCAACCTTTTGTAAATTATATCTATCTTCATAAGTAATGAGATTGATAGCCAAACCAAGATGACCATAACGTCCTGAACGACCAATGCGATGAAGATAAGTTTCAGACATTTTTGGAAAGTCGAAATTGATCACAACATTCACAGCTTGAATGTCAATACCACGAGTAAACAAATCTATTATTATATATAACAGTTAGAAAGGAAAAAATCCAATTATTTACAAAAGTACTTAATAATAATAAAAAATATTAAAAGATTACAAAGTATTAAATATTACCAGAGCAAACCAAATTACGGCAATTTCCTTGACGAAAGTCGTGAAAAACACGATTACGATGAGCTTGACTCATTTTGGCATGAATATAATAACATGCATAACCAAGTTCAGTGATTTTCTTAGCTAGTAGTTCAACTGCATATTACAAAATAAATAAATATGTTCCATATTATTTAGTAATAATAGTACTATCATCAGAAAGTTTAATATTTTAATTCAAAACTTTCTACTAACCTCTTTGAGTAGAATTACAAAATATAATGGACTGGTTGATTTCCAATTTACTAAACAATGTATTGAGACAATGAACCTTTTGCTTTTCTTGAACAAAAGCATAGTACTGAGTCACTCCTTTGAGAGTCAATTCCTCCATAAGATTTATCTTGTAAGAGTCCATGACATGCTTTTTCTACAAAAAACGAGAGCAATAAATCGAATAGTTACAAATCAAGAAACTATATATCCAATTACTAAGTACTCTCAATAACTGTATGGTGAACTTACCATGAAAGACTCAATAGTGATTGGAAAAGTAGCACTAAATAGTAAAATTTGTCGCTTTTCCGGTAAGAAAGAGAGAAGTTTGTCAAGCATTTGATTAAAATCCTGAGAGAGCAACTTGTCTGCCTCGTCCAATACTAGCATTTTGCATTGTTCCATTTTGCACACACCTTTCTCCATCAGGTCAATGATCCGTCCAGGAGTTGCAATGATAAGATGAACTAAATAGTTTTTAAAACAATTACAAAGAAACACATAAGATTAAATTTAAATATTCATACATTTTAGAAGAAAGGAAAGGTCAAATAGTAAATTTATAATATTTATTATTACAAAGAGAAAGAAGAAAATATGTGCATCATATTATATATGTACACGTGGCAAAAGAAAAAAAATACAATTATTAGGAATAAATTTTTACATACCTTTTTGATATACACGAATAATATCATCTTTAAGACCAGTTCCACCAGTGGTGACCATCACTTTTATCTTTAAGTACTTGGCTAAGTCACGGCATATTTGACTCACTTGTAATGCTAATTCTCTTGTTGGAACGACTATGAGACCTGCAAGTTAAATTGACAAAATAGAAATGAGTAAAATTTATATTTTATGTAAATCAGTAAATGTCAATGAGCCAATATGAATGAAGCAGTCATAATAATACAAAAAGTTCCAAGGCCAGTATAAAACTTTATGCTAATAATAATTAACTCAATGTAAAAGAAGACACTAATTTGCTTATGATGGCGTCTAGTCCATGCGAATATAATATATGGTTACATATTATTAGCTAGCTACAAACAATAAAAGTTGAAAGTACTTTTACTACAATGTCTCATAATGCAAATGATCAAAAGTCATTGCACTCAAAACTTTTAGAACAAAAAATAATAATGCAATGAGGAGAGTAAAAAAATCCCGTGTCTGAAATATATCTCATAATGCCCCAAAGATAAAACTAACATAATATATCAACAAGAAAAAAAGAATATTAATTTACCTTGAATGGAATCATCAGTTGGATCAATTCTTTCAAGAACAGGAATAGCATAGGCTCCCGTTTTTCCTTTATTGTTTTACAGAAAAATAAAATATATTATAGACTTCAAAATTAATTATATAAATATATATATAAAACTAACCAGTTCCATTTTTTGCTCTAGCCAAAATATCTCTACCAGATAATGCCATTGGAATAGCCTGTTCTTGAATTGGTGATGGCTTTTCCCAGCCCATTTCGAAAATTCCCATTAACTATAATTATGAATTTTAAAAAAATATATACATAATTAAAATAAATATATATAACAAATGTGATTCATAGTATGTTATATTTTTAAAAGAATATTTAATTACCAGTTCTCGAGAAACACAAAAGTCTTCAAATTCTTTTCCTTCTCGATCAGTCACATCTGTTGTTCTAAATCGACGATCTTTAGGTGGAACTTTAAGTTTCCCTTTCCAGTCACCACAATTTTCATCTTCTTTTTCTTTCTCCTTATTATTGGGCATATTGTCAGCAGTCTCCTTCACCATAGTCTCCACAATTTCTTTCGTACTATCAGATTCCATTGGTTTCAAGTCAGATGATGACTCCACAATTGTAGACATTGTAATTTGTAAGATGATTTTTCTCTTTACTCGTGGATTTTTGTGTACATATAATATACTTGATCAAAATATGTATACTAATTAATTTTGGGTGTCAAAAGTCTTTCTTTGAAATCACAGACTTGACTTTTTATATATATTTTGGACTCAATGTTTTCCCTGCTCTTGTCTCGTTCAGGTCAAAATGGTAACTGAAGTAAAATTCAGTTTGGAGTCTCTACTTTAACCTTGACGCGCTATAAGCAAATGTCGACAATCAGTACAAGTAACTATATAGATAGCTCTCCCTGTTCTTTTCTTCTATCCATCTATACCTTGTTAGATAAGTTATTATTAGTTAAACTTCAACTCAATAGAAGAGAACGACTGGAAGTTAAAGATACTGCAATGACAAATGAATACATTTATTTATACAATTGCATTCAAACATTCTTGATTTTATGGTAATTCTATAATATGTACAATATATTGATTAGTAGGATTTACAAAAAGATTAACATCACATATTAACTATAGGTGAGATAGATAAAGATAATATAATGTATAGATAGTAAGAAACTGAGAAATGAAGTTGTAGTTTATTGATTGACTTTCAAGATAAGAATTTGAAAATGTCATATTCTGTATATTATTACTTTTCATCATATACATTTCTAGTACAATACCTCACTTTTCAATGTAACAATTCAATATTTACTGTTTAGCTACTCTGTAATTAAGTAATTACTTTATGTAATGACCATGAAGAAGCTTTATATAACTTAGGATAGTTTCGTTTTATATATGGATGGTGACTTGATTATGTATTACGACGAATACTGCCGACGTCTTATATGTTCCTCATCTTCTTCTAGTATAAAAATGGATTGCTAAAACTATGAATGGGTTAGAAAACAACGAGTGTCTATAGTGAAAGCATTGTCTCAGTCTCTCTCTCTCTCTCTTTTAACTTTTCTTTCGTCCAGTGAAAGTAGAAGAGATTATGATTGAAACAGAGAACAGTAGTAGTTATTATTACACAAGTTTTATTAATTGAATAGATTATGGGTGACTACACTGATACATATTTAGCTGCAAAACTACGAGAAATACTTTTGCGCTTATATCCTCCAACAGTCAGTCCAACTATACAACAACTGCATAAACCATCTTCTTCGTCAAGAATTCCTCCTAATCCTTCCAAAAAATTTCTACTCACAGAAGACATTATCTTTAGTGATAATGAAAATTATGTTAGTAATAATGGAAGTACTACTACAACAATTATCAATTGCTTATCATCAGACTCTGTAAAATCGAGTATCAATTGTGAAAGTGATAGTTTAACTTTAAATAAGACAAACATTATTGCTCCTGCTTCTAAGGTGAATTTAAGTAGTGGTCAAACAGATAAATTACTAGAAAATCTTCATGAATTTATCCAAGTGTTTAAAATGTCTTTAACTAGTAATAATTATGCTAATGGGCAAATGAGCGACAGAGATTCATCAAATGGCATTGGTGAAATAACTAATAATATCATTCAGCATAATGATGATTCTAATAATGGAGTATTAGACAGATCGAATGAAATGATGGATTTTAATTTGACTTTACAAGATATAACTGACTTGAATAATTTTATGGACGAGAGTGATACTAGTAGAATTCTACATTTAAAACACATTGTTATTATCATGTCATACTTTCTTATTGCGTGTGTAAGTATTATAGGGAATTTGTTGGTGGTACAGGTAATATAATATAATTTTTTTGAATATTTTCTTATAGTTTATATATAACAGAAAGTTTGCATTTCTTTTGTTTGTGTCTTTTTTATTCAGCTTGTGATACGAAGTCGAAGACTTCACACATTAACACATGCTCTACTTGCAAATTTAGCTGTAGCTGATTTATTCATGGCGATATTAAATATTCCATTTAGTGCAGCACGTGTGATTATGCCTGAGTGGCATTTTGGATCTTTTCTTTGTCATTTTGTTCCATTTATTCAAATTGTGAGTGTCTACGTCACATCCATCACAATGGCTGTTATTGCTGTAGACAGATATCAAGTAAGTTTTTCTTAGTATATACTCACTCATGAGTAAATTGCTACTGAGGAAGATAAGTTTTTTTTCCTTTTTTTCTTACTTCTGCTTTCGTCAAGTACTGATCAGAGAGATATGTGATGTACTATAATCTTATTTTAGGTAATTATGAATCCCTTGGGACGACGAATGAAAAGTTCACATGGAGTTGCTCTTGTGTTTGCCATATGGACTTTGTCAGCACTTTTCTCATTGCCCTATGCCCTTCATCACAAAGTAAGATTGACCTTTTCTTATCTTATTAAACTATAGAGAATACCCTTGTGTGTCTGTGTCATATAGTACTACACAAGCACAACTAGTCGATAAATAAACTAGTTCAAAAAATACTTTCTTTTTGTTTCTAAAAGAGTTTGTATATTGCTAGAATATAAAAAGTGGTAAAAAGTCCTGCAGGCTTTTTTTCTTTGAGAAAATGCATCCAAAAGTGTATAATCTTTATATGTTATAAGGAGAAAGTAAAAGTTAACCTTAAGCCTCTTTTGTAGAATTCCACATATTCTGTTTGTTTATTCAGCTTGTGTAATGTTTTCTCTTCTACTTTATGTTGTAGAGATACACACAATAGTTTTCCTATTTGCTATGTTAAAATTCCTCTTAAGTAAGATAAAAGAAAAAGTTAATGCGGAAAAGGAAAAAGGAAGTCTATAGTAGGTAATGTAGGATGTTTGTGTATGTGTAGAGTCAAATGGATTGTGATGCAGAATTATGTAATGCTCAATGCTAAAACGAAGAAGAAGAACAAAAATCTTGAGAATTTATTTCTTGACAGTTGCATGACGATGACACGTTGTCGAGTGATTTCAACCTTAAGTGATTTCATGGAACATCAAATTTGAGATGATATGAAACACCTATTCATATCACGTTTGTTTCAAAGTAGTCCTTAAGGAAACATAAAATCTAAGTTTTGTTGAAAACTTACGACAATATTTTTTTACGTATATAGAAAACTCTAAAAGTTCACAGAAAATCATGTGGCACAAAATAAATACAATAAAGATGCAAAATGCGTCTTCATAGTTGGTTGACTAAAATAGTACACATTTTCATGACTGTAGTCAGACTGTGGCAGTATTATAGTAAAATTCTGTTGAGCTAGCTTTTTCTTATCAGTACTTTACATAACTTGCTTAGAATCCTATATGAATATGTACATTTCTACTGTGTCATTGTAATGACTAGAAAAGAGTAGTTAATTGTTCTGTGTTGAATATCACAAATCGTAAATTAAGAGATTATAATATAGCCATTTTCCTTGCTAGCTGACATGACTAAAATTTTTGAGTTCCTTCTATAGGCTAATAATTTTTTGCTCCTAGTGGTAAGAGTTTTAGTAGAAAAAAGAAAGAAGAGTAATAATGAAATGAATAAATAATTCCTCCCTCAACACATTCTAAGAGGTGTAATAAAAACAAATCAAGGTGCTAGCAATATGTACCTGAGTTGACTTTTATAATCTCTAAAATTATACTATTATATGCACTCTTTTTCTTTATTACTGATAGTTTCTTTATCTTATCATCTTCTTCTAGCAAAGTCCTTTACCTTGACTTTGAGTTGTGGTTATTGCCAACGCTTGTCATATTAAGAGTGGAGACTCTATATAATAAGAGTTCCTTGTTGGTTTCATCATCTCTCTATCGAAGCACCAAGTACTTTTAGATACATACTACTTATACTATAAGGAATATATATTTTTCCACATTTGACTAGTACTTACATACATCTACGTCGTAGTGACACTTTGTCGGATATTTTACCAAGAGAATTTGATTTATTCAAATGGACCACAGCCAAAGTGAACCTCAAACCAAAACTACTTGACTCTCTTCTTCTATCTATCTACATATACATATATACACATCTTATACTATAATACATAAAAGTATACCAACATAGAAAGTAAATTACAAAGTGTACTTGTGGAAAGCAAACTTTTATAATTTGAAGTTGAAGTAAAACGAGGCTAAATTACTTAATATTTCTACTACGACGACAAAGCTTTTCTTTGCAAACTTTGTCTCAACTTACAAATAGTTTCTTATTTTAACTATGAAAATAAACATATTTTAAATAAACTTCTATAGTCACAATGGGACACTATAAAAGCAAAACTTTGCTGTGATATGCATTTAGAAATAATATGTAGATGCTGTTTTTTAGCTAATACCATGAGTTTCATCTCTTTGTGTTTTTTCACATAAAGGTTGTAAGAATCTTAACAATTCGGGTAGTAAAGAGATGCCAAGCTGATTTTTCTTCAATGGAATCACGTCAATTATTGACTGTTCTAACATTTCTGGGACAATATTTCATTCCATTAGCTTTTACAACAGGATCTTATTTGTCTATAATGCAACGTCTACACAGTAGAAGCTCGTCATTAGGCAAGTGTTCACTCTTGATAATAATAATCTTTGTATGCAAATTAATACAGTGTATTATTAGAATTATTATTATCTATATTTTCTGTTTAGGCTCAACGACACCAAGACAAGTTGCAGCTCAATCCCGTGCTAAAAAGAAAACTATCAAAATGTTGATGTTGACTGTCATATTATTTGGAATTTCATGGTTAATATTTTTTAATGAAATATTCTCTTTTTTACAAAAATGTTAAACTATACATATGCACTAATCAAATCAGGCTTATTCAATGAAACACACTAAAAAATGTTTTATATATTTATATTGATTATATATTTTTACAGGGCTCCGATAAATACTTATCATATATTGACTCACTTTGCCCTTGTTCCTCATAATTCTACAACAATTTTAATTTGTCATGTTATTGCAATGTCATCATCATGTTGGAATCCTTTTATCTATTGCTGGCTTAATCAACACTTTCGTCGAGAAGCTATTAAATGGTTTAGATGTTTTCGAAAATCTCCCATTGTTCATCCAGGAATTGAAATTAATGGTATGCTAACTAGAGGAGATTTGCTTTGTCAAAGACATCAGTCTACAACTATGATGCATACCAATACAATGGGTAATAATAATAGCTTTCGTCAATCTTCAACAACAACAACAACAGCAGTAAGACATAGCAACAATGCTCATCATGTGTCAATACCATTACCTTCCACTTCTGGAGAACAGCCAGCTATTAGTAAAAGTAACTTTTTACATGTACCACAGCAATCTCAATCTTCTCAGTTACAAGCAGCGTCAACATTACATCCTATTAAATCAACTTCTACAGTCAGTACTACTAAGACTACCAGTGACCATTCTTACTATCAAGTACCGAAATATCATTTATTTTTGGCAAGCTCCAGACAAGCAACTCTATGTACGGAAATCTGTGAAAGTATGGATGAGAGTCTTGAAGAAGAAGATGCAGCATCACATAGTACCGGAGGAGCAATAGAAGAAAAAGACCAATTACAACAGAAGAAACGAATAAGACATAGGAATAGTAGAAAGACAAAGCATTTTCCTTCATCTTCTAGTTTGACATTTACACTAAGAGACTCAGAGAATGAACAAAGTTTTAGAGAAATAAGAAAACATGGTAACCAGACAAAATCAAGTTGTAATCTTAGCAGTACCAAGTAGATTTTATCTTTATTAATCTCTGTAGTTTTCTGAATATATTATGACTCTATAATATTTAACTTAACAATATTAATATTCGAAGAAATTACAAGCGACTTAATGAAGGAACCGTATATTACTTTCTATATTAATAGTAGTACCTCAAACACTATAAAACATGAATTAATATAATTTATAAATTGAGACACTTTCCAAAATGGAAAGTTCAATACAATATATGTATTATTATTATTCCTTATTTACTATTTACTCATTTGTTGATGTCATTTTCATTGTTAGAATCATTTTTGTTTTCATTGTCCATATCTGTTTTGTTGTTGTGATTTACTACATCATCTTTTTCATTATCAACACATTGAGGATTATTTTCTTCTTTTTCTTCTTTATCACTTTTAATACCAGTAAGTTTCGATTTGTCTAGTCCATGCTGATCATAAAAATTAAAAATAGTTTCCAGAACTACTTTCAAACTCTTGTTAAAAATAATAAGCTGTTCTATCAACTCATTTCCTGAGAGCACTGTCTTAGGTTCAATAAAAGATGAGATGGAGCCTAGAAATTGTGTTCTATAAGGGCAATTCATCTTAACTAACTAAAGTAGGAAACGAAAAAAAAACATAACGGTTCAATTTACCAATAAGTATCTATATAAGAGATTATGTAATTTGATTTTATTTGAGAAATGATTACTTACAATGAAGACCTTACTAATATACCATGGATGAAATTGCTTCAAGCTTAATTCATATGCCGCCTCTAAATTACTGCTAATATTTTCCTCTTTTATATTATTTCCATGTTCATCAATTAGACTTTGGATTAAAAGGTATGTAAAGTGCAAACCTCTGTTAAATTAAAAATGTACAAAAATTGTTCAAATTACTACAAATAAAATCAAGGCAATCAAATCTACATTACCTCTTTAACCACATAAGTGCTCGAGTGGCAAAATCTTCTCTTTTGCGTATCTCATCTAACAATATGTCTTGCAAGTAATTGTACCTGTCAACATCTTCCTCAAATTTAATTTTTAGTTTCTAGTGACACATAAAATATATATTAATTAGATAATTGCCAAATTTGATGTAAATTACGTAATTTCAATTTAAAAAACTATCTTCTTTACATTTAAGTTCCCTTGAATATCTCTTTTGACCGGGTAGAATACTTTTCCAAGCGCCACTGGTGATATAAAGAAAAGAAGCATCTTTTTAATGCATTTTTAGTGAATAAAAATAATAATAAATAAAATTGAGAGCCATATCAGTCAATTTACATACCGAAAAGTTCCAGCATATTCTCTACACACTCAAGGAAATCTTCTGTTGGTATTTTGCCATCAACTAAACTTGGCCAATGAATTAAATTTGTTGAAATATTGAGACTCATAATTCTACAATCAAAGCTCTTAATTATAAAATGAAAACTCCATTATAAAAACAAGTTCTAAATAAATGACTATAACTTTTTTACCTTGATTTTTAGTAGCACAGTTGAAAATAGAAATAAAAAAAATAAAAGACTCGACAACCAAAATGTAAATAGTTAGTGAAATCTATCTAGTATTTTGCAACAAATACAAAATAGAAAAGATTGATTTAATGAAACACGACAAAGAGTTTAATCTTATTTGCTTTTGAAGTAGAGATAAGATTAAAAAAGCTATTGAACTTTTTTGCTCAACGTCGAGCAAAACTGTAAAAATATGGCTCTGAATCAGAGACTCTGATTCCACGCTCGGCGTCTGTAAAAAAACTCTATCTATTGTTACTTAATAAAGTTATGTCATCATGTCACCAAAATCAGAAATCAATCAACTCTCTCTTTCATATTACCCCATTGAAAAAAATAAGAAGCAATGAAATTCTTATTTCTTAGTACTTTGAACATTAAAACATTAATATTATTGTCTTAATAAATGTTAACATATTGTATAAATTATATTAATGATTTACATTGATTTATCGTAATTAATTTACAATTTTTCATGAACATTCAACAGATTATGAAATTAATTTCATACATGTCATGCGGCCTAGTGTTTGATTTTTGCAATATTACTTACGGCATGACAATTTCCACTCCGTTCTTCTTTCGTCATTGTCTTTGGGTTTTGCCTAGAGTTGAGGTGGACTTCTTTTGTTATCTAAGTTTTGCATTTTTGATATTTTCAGTTTTTAAAGTTTTTGAAAAATCTTTTTTCTAAAACATCTCAAGATGAGTAAAGATTTGTGTGAAGAACTTATTCAAGTGTAAGTTTTTTCTCTGTTATTTATTTTATTCGGGCAAATTGAATTTGTAGCTTTTGTAATAAACAAAAATCTGCCGTGGTTTTTTATAGGAATAATAAGGAGGAACCCTTAACAGTCCTTCCACCGGCAGTTGGAATTACTTGTGTTCCACCTTTCGAAACACTTCCAAGTTTGCCTAATTTGGATACCAAGAGAAAAGGTAATATTATGTCTTATATGACGGAATTTATAAAAAAATAACCGGTTATATATTTTTTATTATAAACAGGAAAATACTTGATTTATGATTATACTCCTTGGATCAATTTAAAATTTCATGCTTATGGAATTGAAGTACAGGAAGACTTGACTGCACTTGTACAGTTGTTTCCTTCGCATTGCAACAGGGTATTGACATTGACGGAAAGCTTTGCAGACGTCGTTCCTCAGGTTAAATAAATACCGACTACCTTGTCTTTTTATTATTAAATTATAATTTGCACATTATTATTATTATTTAATAGGAAGCTAGACATTTTGGCTTGAATACTGAAATTGGAAGTCCATGCTTGGCAAAATACGATAAAGCATGGTTTCGTGGTACAATTCTCTCTAAATCTGAAGATGGAAAATTTCTTATTGAATTTGTTGATTATGGCAACCAAGAAGTTCTTTCACTTTCTGAAATTATGAGTATTCCTGCTCATTTGATTCCTGATCAGCAAGGAATAAGTCGTTGCTTTCTTCATGAATTTAAAGATCATATTGGAAATGAAGAAGTTTTGGAAAAGTTGAAGCAGGAAATAGAATGTAAAGATTTTTGTGCACGAATAGATAGCATCACTTTGGATGATACAACTGGCGAACAAATGTAAGAAATAAATATTTATTATTATTATTACAGTATTATGATTATGGTTTTTTTTTCTTTTGTAGCATTGATTTGTCCGTTTTTAATTATGACAATCATTCATCTCTAACTGAGTTTTTGGATGGCAAGAAGTACAAGGAACCACAAGATACTATAGATGCACCAGAAGTGCTTAATTCTGTTGCTGATGAAACTGATGCAGTCAATCAATCAGAGAGTGCACCTGGTGATAGTATCCAAGATGGTGCAGAAGTTGAAAATGAAATGAATGCTATTGATGAAACTCCTGTTATTATCCCTTCTACTAAAGAAGATGAGAATAAACGTGATCCTAAAGAAAGTATTGCTTCTCCTATAAATCTAGATCGAGTTGGTGCTCTTGTTATTGAATGGATTGTAAAACAGAAAGCTGTTCGAGACTTATCTGAAAAAATCAATAGTCGTCGTATGGAGTTAGCTAGGTCTTTTGAAGAACTTCATCAAGAATTAAAAGCACTTGATGATATTTCTTGTTCAATTGGATCTTTGATTGCTGAGTTGGGGAATCCTGATATGAACCAGAATTGTGATTCGGATGGAAATAAGAAGAAAGCATGAAAAAAATTTAAACAATTATTTCAACTTTTATGGATTATTTCTTTATAATTAAAATAATACATAAAATGAAGCAATATGATCTTATCCACTTTTATATAATATTAAGTTTGTACTTTACATTTAGACATGTGTATGTGATTCTAACTTTACCCAGTTTATTATAACAAGTATTTCAAAGTTGTTGTTTTTTTACAAATCCAGACAGAAATTTTCAGCAATTTTTCTTTTATGTTATGTTATGTTTTTTTTCCTGTTACATATATCTTGTTATCCTGTTTGTTTCTTCATACCTAATGCTATTTTCAATGAATCATATATTACTACTTTTGAAAATTGTGTAGAATGTTGAATTTGTGTGAAGTTTTTGAATCAATTAATAAAGAAATAATCCATTACAGAAACTATGGAATTTTTATTGGCATTTTAATTAATCAAATTCCAGAGTGTCATTCATTTATATACATATCGCATACCTATATCATATAAGCTATATGTAATCTATTGTATCAATCTTTACTTCATATATCGTCTTACTCTTTTAGCTAGTCAATGTATTTCTCTTGTATTCTATATTTAGTACATAAATGCAGGACAGGATAATATAACGGTACTTTTATATTGATGGCTCAAACCTACTCACTCACAGTTTATAACATACTTTACATACAACAAGATGGAAAAGAAATTGCGAGTGTCAATTATACGCAGGTAGTAAGAAACTGTATTAGTATCTACTTAATTATAATTATTTAGACTAGGCCATCATAATTTATACACACATCATATACAATATCCTATATAATATGATATTATACTACCTAGTTGTTTTTTAAATGTATTGCCTAAGAATGCCTAGAAAACAGGGATTATACAGGCCATCATCATTGTATTATTCTGCTGATCTTCCTTTTACAACATTCTCAACAACACGATAGTCAACAACAACATACAGGTATATATGTATTTCTGTACTGAATTCTCTTTTCGTTTTAATGGTTCCTCATCATATGCACATATATATTTACTTATATTTGTCATAATTGCAATGAGTATATATACAACATAACGCTGGCTACTTGCTTGTAAGACTTGCAACAAATACTCTCATCCCTTCACTCTTTCCCAAAAAGAATCTTGAAAAAAGTTACACTGACTTTTATATAGCTCAAGTATTAGTAACGACGACCTCAGTCTCAACAAATTCCTTGTAAACTTGACAGTGCATTTTACACTTCCTTGCTCTTGTTTCATATATCTGTGAATTCTCTTCTGCGTTATATACGCATACGTAGTTTCAAATTGAAGCTTTCAATTAGGAAAAATACATTTGAAAATTACAACTAACTATATAACTCCTTCAACATACAAACATTCTTCTTCAGTTTCATCTCACGTTCAGTGCATTGATTAGTAGAGTATTTATATGTAAATACATATAAAGGTTCGCAACAATGATCATACTGTTTCTATTATTATTATCACCTTCTTATTAACTCTGTGAAAGATAAATATAGAAACCACTTTCTACTCTAAACTGTCCATTGTGTATAAAGTTTATATTTTTAATATATACAATCATCAATTTGGCCGAGTGAGATTTTTACTCTCTTCTTCATAGACAGCAAGTTGGAATATTTTCTATCAGTTGCTACTTATAGACTCTACTACTAAATTTTTCATTACATTTTATCATCATGATTGAGTATATGTACGAAACAGTTGCTGAGAATTTTGACAAATTCTTTTTTTCATTTATTACACTTGTAATTGTGAGTGCAGCAATATTGGACATACGAGATAAAAACTATCCTCCAGGGCCTATGGGACTACCTTTTTTTGGTTTTTTACCATTTCTCAACTCAAAAGCTCCATTTCTCTCATTGACTGAGCTTGTTGGTCAATATGGAAGAGTTTTTAGTGTTCAATTAGGATCTATTTATGCAGTTATTGTTGCTGATTGTAAATTGGTTCGTGAAGCATTTTCTCAAGATACTACCAGTGGACCATTAATGTTGTCAACGAATGATATGAGTAATGGAAAAGGTAATATTTATAATAAATAATATCACACAGTATATTTGACTTATTTGAAGGACAACTCAATGAAAATTCCAAGTGCATGTTATTTGTCAATTTTCTTTTAAAACATTTAATTTGTAACGCTGTTATTGCTTTTTGCAATTTAGGTTAACAGAATACAACACAAGTGAATGCATGCCGAGAAATATTAGCACCAACGTGAAAAAGTGTAGTAGCTCAAGTTTAGTTGCAAATTTTTTTCCATTTCACTTTAGGCTCATTTGTATGTTGATCTATTTTAGCAACATATAATACATCCTATGTCTACATGTTATGGTGATATGCTATCTACAAAAGATTGGTTGTGGTCCTAGGAAAATAGTTTATCTACTAATATGAACAAAAAATTTGGATTTTCAACTTAATCCCATAACACAGAATTAAATAAAAGTGTTTTGTTGACGCAAATTTCTCACAAAGAAATCCTCGCTGCTGCGTCAAAGCCATTTAGAGTTTCCCCTTGAGATTTAATAATACTCAGTCAGTTTTTCTTTCTGAACTTGTGAGACTCTCTGTAGATTTAGCATTTTAAATGATAAATAGTTATTACACGATTATGTACAACATATACATATGTACTTGTCTAATTATGAGAAACATGTAAAGCTCAATTTCTGTGTATTTTTCCTTTGATTTTTTTATCCTTCTCATTCTAATAAACCTTCTCAGCCTTTTCAAAAATATTATAAACTCCAGTGAAACGAACAAAAACAAATCCTACGCTAACTTTGACCTTATTTTATTCATTCAATGTGAATGTCATGAGAGATGAAAATTTTTTTAATTTATCTTTGTGGACTTTGCCCTCTTTTTTTCTTAATAGTCTAAAATGTTAGTTTGCATTGAACACAATGAGAAACAGTTTTAGCAACAAAGTTATTATTGCGTCAACCACAATACCCTGTGCGTCATACACACATATCTGTAGATATTAAAAATATTGTGTACAATGTTTTAATGATATCATTTATAATAGAATGTATCATAATATATAAACTGAAGAGATGCATGACGGCGCATCTTCCTAGACAACATTACGGTACCCTTGCCTAGATCTGTCATGAGATTGATGATCAAAAAGCACATCATTGTGACCACTACATAATACAATGTTACATTTAGCTAGCATTATTTTTTATGTCATTTTTTGTTTCGCTTTTGCTACCCTATATTTCGCAAGTTCAAAGGTTACTAAACACAAATTAATTGTCATGAATTGCTGCTATATTATTTTTCTTTAAAAAAAACTCCCGTCATGATTTTATAAGTAGTCTGAACCCGAATTTCTCGTTTCTGCATTTATACACATGAAACTTACGTAGTACCTATTAGAACATAAAAAGCAGTAAATCTGCAAGAAATGATTTTGAAATTCTTATGTTACATTGTAATAAGTGTGACTATTATATTGACATTATATATTGTTCAATAATGGCAATAAGAATTAAAATAACATTATATATCGAGTTGTTTTTTATATAATTTCTCAAATCACTATTAATCATTAGGACTACAGTTGGGGAATACATTCTTACAGTGTGTTCACAGAAGACAAGTTAATTGCTTCGTCTGCCGAAGAAACTTACTCTTTTGTAACCATTTTATTCTTTTTACTATTTGGGTTTCGCTCGTGCTTGAAACAAATGGTGCAATAATATGTGTGTGACTAAGAGCTCATATAACTTTCATATAACTTTTTTAGGTTAGGTTGAGAGTTCATACTCTTCAAAAAAACTGTTAAAATGTTAAATGAACGCATTTATGATTTAAAATCATTACAACATTGTAGAAATTTGTGAAACAGAGTTTCAACAAGTGTTGCATTTACTTAAAGTTACTAGTAAATGTAATATGATGTATAAACTTCTTACATATTGTATATCGACACCTTAGAATTGAAAAAAAATAATTAACCACAAAATTTAGTTATGAAACAATGCATGATCCTTTTACGCGATATAAATATGACATGAAAATAAAATTAGACATTAAATGTCACCTGCATCTTCTTCCTTTGCATGTTGTATGCTATAATTAAATACTGAATTCATAAAAAAAGTAAAGTTGAATTATAAAATCCTATAAATTACATATTTGTCATTTTCTCTTATTTTATAGGGAACGTGTACAATACTGAAGATTATATAATGGTCAAAAATGTTATGAGTGACTTGCATAGGACTCAATTCTTAGAATCCAAGATTTTGTCGCATGTCAAAGAATTTGTTATGGTATGTAAACTTAAATTATTATATCTAATTATATTGTCCTTGCTGCTCTCAGCGGGTAACATCAGAGAGCTATAGAAATGAAATATGTGGTTATTTAAAAAAAAAACAAAATTTTTTCTTCCAGAATCAAAGTAATAAAATTGGAACGGAGAGTAACATTTGTCTTGCACTTCACCAAACTATTAGTGCTTTAATGCTAGATGTTATTTTGGGTTGCAATGTTGACAAAGATGGTCGAAACATTTTTGCTGAACAAGAATTTCGAAATGAGCCTTCTTCAACAATGATGTCCTTGCGAGGAACTGCTAATCCACGGTATTTAAATATTCTAACATTATTTCCGTGTAGCATAAAAAAACTTATTATCTCAAGCATCCTTTTTTCCTTGAATATCAACACTTTATATTTATATTTAGCATGTTTATAAATAATGAAGCAGATGAGAATATATTTTTGATAATGCTTTACTTACATGCAGTGATTATGATAATCTACGTAACTTTCCTCTTTTTCAATTCATTCAGGAGATTTTCAAAATATGCAAAAGTGATTAAACAAGCTACAGATGCAAAGGAAAAATCAATTTCACTTGGTGACAATTACATTCTCAGTGATGTTGGAGTAAAGAATGTTCGTAGTATAGCTGATGCTTATTTGATTGAGGTAAAGCATCATATGTACTGATACGACTTTATGCATTTATCATTTATGTTTATAAATGTTCATATAATAATTACACTTAGCTAAGAGGAAAGGATGAAGGAAGATTTACAGAAGAACAAATTAATCAAGTTCTTGTTGCCTCTATGGGAAATGGTTGGGATTCAGCTTTGAGCACTTTGAAATGGCTTTTTGTTTACATGAGCTTATATCCTGATATCCAGGTATATATATTTTTTTACCTTGCACTAAATTCCCAATAATTATAACACTAATTTTTTTAATATTCTACATCATTTGCAGGAAAAAGTAGCTCAAGAAATAGAAATAAATGTTGGAAAAAACCGTGAAGTAGTTGCTGCTGATTTAAAGAACTTGCCATATACTGAAGCTGTTATTATTGAAACATGGCGTCAAAAAACCCCTTTTCCAGTTGGTGTAGCACATTCAACAATAGACGTATAATATATGCCTATAAATAAAAATTGTAGTTGTGATTCAACATTACAAAACTATATATTATATATTATTGCAGCAAACACAATTAGGTCGATTTTGTGTTCCCAAAGGAGCCGTAGTGATTCCTTTGACATGGGCTGTACATTATGACAATCGATTATGGGACCGACCTGAGATTTATGCTCCAGAAAGACACTTGAATGATGATGGTTCTCTTAGACCCTGTGAATATGTAACACCTTTTCAAACTGGTATATATATAATATTACTTTAATCAAATAAAATATACAAGTCTTGATAAAAATTAAATATCATTTGATATAGGACAATTCAAGTGTGCTGGAGAAGAAATGGGACAACTAGTAACTCAATTAATTTTTGCCAATATACTCAAAAAATTTAAATTGGTAATACCCAAAGGAAGAAAATTTAATTTACAAGAAGATCATCAATATGGCCAGTGCCTTATGCCAAATCCATATTATCTTGTAGTAGAGCAAAGACGTTGATATTTAATGACAATATAAAGCAGAGCATATTCCAGACAATTTTATTAGATAAATAAAACATCCCTGTGTAACAAATATTTTTAAATAGATATAGTCATAATCTCATTGTCAGATACATTAAGAAAGTAAGATTAAGATGTTCTCAATTACATATCTTTTTTAATCTAAGCTCATCTACACTGCTAACGCATTGGTTAAAATTGTAACTAAACATATATGACAACTGTTTCAACATCCTTCTTTTTTTACTTTGAAGCAAATTACTTAATTTGCTTATGTATATGTTTTATGACTTCATAGTGTATTGTTTCCATATAATAAAATAATAATTTGATGTACTAGTAGATTTATGAAAGTTGAAAATAAAATATATGATAAATTCATTTTGTCATGTATTGC
>VCNE01007141.1:0-20343 GCA_009869805.1 Oncopodura yosiiana
CTGTAATGGGTGACGCGGTAAACGATGGCGCGGTTATTGTTGCGCGGTAATGGTATGCTACCTTTTATTTTGTTAGACTTTCCAGACGTCTGAATAAGAATCCACAATAATATTCTTCTTAGTTTTGTTTTGTGGTTATAAATAAGTGGAAGATTTCTTGGGAAATAGAAACCTTATTGGTAGCGATTACAACATTTCTTCTTTCTAGAAGTATAAGTAGAGCTGTCATCATCGACTAAAGTATAAATCACTAGAAAAAGGTCAAATACTTTAGCAATATAAATCATCAGTGTATTCATTGAGGCACATAACAGAGTGTAAACGTCATGTAATGCTATGCTATGTGTCTAATAGTAAGTAACATGAGAATATGCTATTGACATATCACTTATGGAGAAAGTACCGTAAACCTTATAGTAGCAAGACTAAACTTATTAATAGTAAGAGTGATATTACCACTTCTGCTAAATAGAAACTTACACTAACTATGAGAGACTGTCGGTCTTCTTGGCTGTTATTGTAAGTTTTACGGTTAGTCTTGAGTATAAGAGCTAAAAGCAGTGAAAATTGGTAGAGAGACAAGTTTATTCAACTCGTGGTAAAATAATAGTGGTTTTATTGCAACTCTAGTCTACTATGTATACTATATGTAGATCGATACTCAATGAAAGTGGTGGGCTAAAAGTACTATAGCAAGTTGTAACTTTGCTTACCGTAAACCTTCTAGTACAGCCCGAGCTTGCTTTAGAGAATGAGAGCCTTACTAAATTGAAAGAGTTAGCCTATGGACTATTTGTGCTAAGCATTGCTATTACACTACAGTGGAATCTGTATACAAGAGTAGCCATCTATAACGGTATTCTGTCTATAACGGTGACTTTTTTAAGTCTCCTGAATTAAAGCCTATGTAAATACATTATATCGACTCTCTTTATAACGGTTCTGTATATAAGAGTATTTTGCCTATAACGTTGTATTTCCACCCAATTTTAGGAAAATTGACTTTCTCTATTACGGTTATTGAGTACAAATAACATCTTCAGGCGGTAGTTTTACATTTTCTGGAGAAAGAGTAGTGAAAATTCTGGAAAATTGTGCTGGATATCTGAGTAAAGCAATAATTCAGATCCTTGGTACGTTAACGCAACTCGAGCCAATGCTGCGAGTAAATTTGACTATGTAATTCAGTATTCTGATCGAAAAGAATTCTCTATAACGGTCATTCGCCTGATTTGTTTCTAATACCGGTATAGACAGATTCTGTTTATAACGGTGAAAATTTTTTGGCTCTTTGCCCAACGTTATAGACAGATTCCCCTATATATAAGCTTATAGAATCCCAAACTACTAGTAGAAGGTTTACGGTATTCGTAGTACCTAAGTGACATGACAGTCGACAAGAGATGATGATGATGGTCGATCTAGTTTGAAAAAAGTAGAAAAAAGATGAGAATAACAATGACTCTGCATGTGAGCTCAAATGTACATTTTCTTTAGTACTAGATTTTGGTTTTAGTTTTTGGTATGCACTGCAATCGATTTAGAATTTCTCTCTCTCTCTCTCAAAGTTCTCGAGTAAAAGTGAGCACACTGTGTATATAGAAGAGACGACATAAAATCGAAAGTGAATGCAAAGTAGAATTCCTTTCGGTATTGTATCACCTTTTCTTCTAAAAAAGTGCTATATATATACATAGTACACTTCCATGAAGAAGTCCGTTCCAATTTTCCTTTTATGCTCTAGATTTTTTTCTAAATCACAACTTTCCATATTTCTAGAGCTAAGCTAAAAATTCAAGTGGTGCGTGAGAGACTTTTATGCTATTTATTATTTTTGCTTGGGATCTTGGTCTAAAAAATCTCATTTTAAGAAACGAGCTGGAACCGCTAAGAGAGAGAGAGAGTTTTTTTTATACTGCTTGTGTTGTTGTCGTCACTTTTTCGTTGTTGTTGAATGCTGTTTCTTATTCTCTGAAGCATCAGTAAAGTAAAAAAGGAACAATGTAAATACGTCGCACATGTCGCCGGCAGTTCAACTCAGTTGCTTCTTCTTTTTAGAATAAATGCTAAGAATATAAAAAGACTTTTTGTAGTTGCCTATGAAAATGTAAAGTGTATTGCTCTCTTATGCATGAACTAACTCTACTCGTCCTTTTTTCAAATGTCTCTCTTTTCTCTTTACTCTATCTTTCACCGCTTGCTTCTTATATTTCTCAATGCTCTATATATATAACATGTCTTCCACTGTAATAATGATATCATGCAAAAATCTTTTTCCTTTTAAAAATCTAAAATAATACTTTCGCCTCTTGGCTGAATTACTTTCCTTTTTCTGTCTTGTCTACTAACTCTATTCTTTCTATTGTCTCTTTCCTTTCACTAAAGCTATTATCTTATATTGTGTTTTGTTTCATTGTAATTTACAAGAGTTCAAGTCACCATTATACTGTCTTAGGCTTTTTGAATGAATTTTAGTTAGTTTTAGTACAGTTAGTATATAGTGAAATTTTTTACTATTAGACTATAGATAACCTAACCTAACCTATAGACTTAATAGAGTAAATTTTTAATATAATTTTAGTAACGTCTGTTGTGTATAATGCAAATATGATATTTGAGAAGACACTTGGTTCAGTGGCAGAGCATGATCTTCAGAAGTACAAGGTTCTCAGTTCGATTCCTAGCTGCATCAAGTTTTCTCCCAGTTTATTTAATTAATTAACAAATATTTTAAGAAGATGGAATTTATGTTAGAAAATGAGATTGGTTCAGTGCCAGAGCTCTGCCTTTGGAAGTAGAAGGTTCTGAGTTCGATTCCCAGCTACAGCAAGTTTTTTTTACTCAGATTATATCATTATTCAAAAACAAATATTTCAAGAAGATAGAATTTATATTAGAAAATAAGCTTGGCTTAGTGCTAGAGCTCTCGATCTTTAAAACCACAAGGTTCCGAGTTCAATTCCCAGCTAGAGAAGTTTTATTACTGTTAAAATTTGGCGTATTCTATTTCATTTGTTATAAGCCAATTGAGTCACTAGTTGTCAGTATACAAAAAAGTTTCAAAATATAAAATTACATTGCATAGTGTTTAAAAAGACACACGTGGGAAGCCGAATAAATGAACACTGCAAAGATTTTAAAATCTACTTTGAAACCTCCTTACAAGAAATATATTTGAAGATGCTCTCTTTTTAACATAAGACTGTCTTCCATTCTTTTTACGTCATTCACTTTTGAGACATTTGCATTATAGAGCTAGTTTCTTTGAATTTGTCTTGTTTCTCCAGTTTCCTCTTATTTAGCAATGCAGCTTGTATTGTTTACATAACATCTGATATCAAAAGACTTTTGTCTCTAACTAGCATTCTTATATTGATACAGTTTCTTGCAAGTAGTATAAATAGAGAAATGTGTAGACAAGATGTTTTTGTTGCAAGCTATTTATTCTATATTTACTTTAGCTCTAAAAAGAACAACTTGCTGGAAATCTGGCATTTGCATTGTATCATGTTACAACTTTCTATTTATATTGAGCCCGTATTACTGCCTTGCATACGTGTAACGTGAGAATTGTTACCTTGCGTCTATTGTCGGAATTATGTCTACAAAAAAGTGATGTTCTTAGAATATATGTCGTAATATTTTTTTACATAGATATACATTATATTTATTGAGTAGCTTTGCATTGCTTGAGATAGTTGAAATACTCACTAGTGAAACAGATCAATTTTCATTGTAAGGCCATTCACGATTTTCAAAGGTTGACATGAGACAAGTTACATCTATAATGCTCTTTTTTCTTATGTAGCTTCGTGTATTAGATTTTCTTAGACTATGAAAAAATGTAGCAAGGTAGTGACTAGGTGTTGTAAAACTTTTCCAAGCGATTTGTAAAGTGTCGTGTCTTTTTTCTACTACAATGATAAAATACTATGAGCTTAGAAAAGCAGTGTCATTGCTACGTACGCTATATATGTATACAGTGGACACTCGCTATAACGCAACTCTTTATAACGTAAATCTGTCTTAGTAGAAATCTCAGGCTCCCAGCCAATTCCCATGTTAATACATTGCACTCACTCTCTTTATAACAGATTTGTCTATAACGGAAACCTGCCCATAACGTAACTATTTGAAGGCATTTTATGAAAAGTTAGTCTATCTATAACGTAAATTGGCCCAAAATACCACCTTACTTTATATAGTTCTTACCGTTTTTGACAAACTTTCTCCAATATTTAAAATCTTGAAAACGTTTCTTGTGTCGTAAAACTTTACTTCGAGCACCATTTTAACCATATATGTACTTAAACAAATAGTAAATAAAATCCAATGACTCTCTTTATAACGGAAATTATGCTATTTTACTTCAAATTACGGTATATAGAGAGTTGCCTATCGACTCTCTCTATAACGTAGAAAATTGAAAATTTTTGGTATTACGTTATAGACAGAGTCCACTGTATAGTCTTTGCATTTTATCTGAGAGTGTCATCTGAAGATATGAAGTGAAACGAAAAAAGTTGGCCCATCAACCTCTGACATGACTCATTTATTATTTTAACGTTTCAATTTGTCCTCAAATTTTCTCTACAACTAATAAACCATAAAATATTCTGAATATAATGGAAAAATTGATAGAAAGAATTTCATTGATTGATAATGTGTAATATCCTCGTAAATGTTTCGATTCATTTTGTAGATAATAAATAGATTGAATTATTGAATAGTGGTATATATGGTAAAGTTGTATCTTGTATAAGGTGCTTTCTCTTGAATGTTGTAGATTGTAAGTTGTTCTCATGTTGTTTGCTAGAACAGTTGTAGTTTGTGATCACACCAAAAGGAAAGTTTTGTGGTTGAAGTAGCACACAAACTAAGCTCTTGTGTCTACATACACAAAAGTCACTCAGGAAAGAAAAACAAAACAAATCCATTAGGAATTGAACTATTCTCCAGCTACAACTTTTTTATATCTCTCAAACTTGGAAAAAAGTTTTATATCTGGCTCACTTATTTTCACTCTGCCATTTTTTCTAGAGCACACGTTAAAGTTGATTTGCGAGAAAAATGTTGGTGATAAATGACTGTTATTTCACTCATTTATTTGCTAAGATGTGACCTACATAAACCACAGGAAAAATTCATATGCAGGATCGCCATATGACTATATTACAATGTAACAACATTTTCTCTTCTAATAATTTGAAGTATGCAACATTTTTAATATACAATTTTTTATTCTGTTTTTATTGCACTTTTGATGTCATCTTGAAAAATGTAATTTAGATACTTTTAGATTCCATATTATAAAATGAAATTTCTTGCTTAGAACTTTCAAAAATTGCAATAGTTGCAATAAAAGTATAATAATAATAAATACTCCAAAATTTTGGCAATGGTCTCAAGATTTTAGCAATAAAATGTATAGCAGCAACTGAGACTATGAAAAAAAGTTTTGTATTATCATCTGCGGTTACTAAAACTAAACACTCATAAGATCTAGAAAATGATATTTCCACTATTTTCAATATAAAACATTTGGTCTAAACTTTAGTTTGAGTACTAGCGACAATTGGTGACAAACTGAACATATATTTTACTCATAAATGAACAACATTCATCTGAATCGTTACATTTACTTTCTAACCACAGGATTTATCATAAAGTCGAGGAACTAGCATAAAACACTCACCACTAATTCAATGCTCTTTGCTCCTTCTTATTTCCTATTTCGTTACATGTGAGACACTTATCCAATTTCCTTTTGCTTTCATTTCATTACGAAGACAGAAGTGACACAAACTTACATACAAAAAACCTCTTCTTCATTGAATCAAATTAGATTTCATCTTGGCAGCATGAAAACTATTTTTCTGTTGCAGTAATTCTATTACGTAACGTATATATATATATATATATATATATGTTACCGTCTGAATAGATTCAAATGTTTGAATACATTCAGTCTAGTTCAAATATATGCAAGCAGAGTGAATATATTCAACCTAGTATACATACATTAACATTCAAACACTTGCATCTATTCAGACGGTAACATATATACTACTATACTATATGCTATATACTATATATATACTACTATACTATATGCTATATACTATATATATATAACTCTGCAGTCTGTAGTTATCTTATAACCACAGCTTGCATTTTACATTAGTCTCCCACAATTATATCATAATCCATCCAACTTCATTAGAAACACACAGCAACTTTGCCTAAGTAATAAATGATAGCCGAATTTTTCCAAAGAAACGCAGTGACGCATTATAGCTTCTTAGAATTGTATCGTGTTCCATAGATAAAAGATTTACGACTAAAGCAATGAGTTTTTGGAATACAAAAAACATAAAAGGAACGGAGATCTTAGAACATTAAAAGTCTAACATAAAACTCTTTAGGTCTCAAGCAGAATAAAAGGAGAATATCTCTTGACGAGTTTTATTAGCCATTATCAAAGAGAAAAGTGAGGATCGTTGACATTAGCATTATTGCCTCAAGAACTCTCATTTATGTTGCAATGACATCACTCGCATAACTCTTCCATATTGTATCTTATTCCATTAGATTGCTTTCTCCAGTACGCACTTTCCCTTTACCATAGTATAGAAAATGAAAAGACTAGAGTCTCCTTAGTTTTTTTTATTTTAGCATTACTAGAAGAAGCAATGGGTTTTCTTATTATGGTTGTTGTATAAGAAAAAGTTCAACTCTCTCATGTCACCAGAGACACTATACTATAGTATAGCTAAAGTCACGTGATGTCAAGATGCTCTATAGTCATTTCCCTATAGTTTTTGTCCATTGCACTTGAAGTTCTTTTGAGAGAGTAAAAGTCTCTGAATGTTTGTGCTTTGTTGGCACTTTTCCAAAAAACCATCTTGTCTCTTCATTGTAGTATTAGAAACACAATCTAGCCAAGATGACAATGAGTTTCATTGTCGTTTCGAGAGAGGAAGAAAGCCGTCAAGTGGAAAATGAAAGTTTGGTCAGAAAAGATTGACTTCAAGTGGGACGAGTCGTGTAGTCCAGTGAAAAAGAGATTCAATCGAAGAACAACTTCTTTTAGCTATAAAGAAAAAAGTTTAGAGTGAGTTTTGAAAAGAGAGAGAGTGTTGAGAAATCAAAATAGTTTAGAAAGTGATGACGAGAGAGAGTAAACATGAGTTGAGATACACATGCCAAAAATCATTGCAATGTATCGAGTAATGCTAAATGTATGAAGCAAATGGGAAAAGCGAGAGAAGTTGTACAAAAAAGTTTTAAAAATGTGAATCAACATTCCAATGTTACTATTTCAATTTATAAGTTTTTGAGAGCTAAAGGAAAAGAGCTTTTCAATTTCGAGCTTAATGACGTAATTAAATTTTAAAATAGTTTTGTAAAAACTATAGGACAGGTCTGTCTAACTTTTCTGATATCGAGCTATAAAGTTAGCAGGGAAATGAAAAATACAGTGGAATCTGTCTATAAGAGTGCCTATCTATAACGGTGACTTTCCAGTCTCCCAGCTTAAAGCCTATCTAAATACATTATATCGATTCTCTTTATAACGGTTCTGTATATAAGAGTACTTTGCCTATAACGGTGTATTTCCGCCCAATTTTAGGAAAATTGGCTCTCTCTATAACGGTAACTGGATAAAAACGCGATCTTCATCTGGCATTTTTAACATTTTCTAAAAAATTAGTGGTGAAAGTTTTGGAAAATTGTGCTGGATATCTGAGTAAAGCAATAATTCAAATCTTTGGTACGTTGAAGCAACTCTAACGAATGGTGCGAGCAAATCGGATATATGTAATTCAGTATTTCGATCGAAAATACTCTCTCTATAACGGTCATGCGCTTGATTTGTTCCGAATACCGTTATAGACAGACTCTGTTTATAAGAGTGCTCTGTCTATAACGGTGGAAATTGTTTGGCTCTTGGCCCACCGTTATAGACAGATTCCACTGTATGCTATCAGAATTTCTGTGAAAGTGAAATGTACATCAATTGAATCTAGTTTCAGAAATGTCTGAGTACCAAAAATGACATAAGCTTCTTGGATTAGTCATAATTTCTCTATATAGGCAATTTATGCATCTTAAATAAATTGAAATTTTCCCAAGAACTCTTAAATGCACAGACTGTATACATATATATATATTCCTAGAACTGCTGACTAATTTATTAAGATATATAAATGTATACTAGCTTTTAAAGACACATCATAAACATATATTCTCCATTGATCTCATAAGTAAAGAAATTCTACTCATATGGTGTTGTCATAAGTATGCCACGCTATACACACAACAGCTTATTTACAGTAAGGAGCTTTTCTCCATGCATGAATCTTTCACTACGTACACAGCATCCAAAATCCTATTTTCATCATAAACACTTTTTCTCACAGCCTTTGGCACTGTTTATGGAAAGCGTATCAGAAAGTACAGTCTGCTTTCACTATCCTCAAATTGCAGTGCTAATGTTCCCATTACCAACACGCACACAACTTTACTAAGCTTTCCAATAGTAAAATGTATGGGCTTGTTTTTATTCTATCTCTGAGTCTAGAAGATTCTCTATTTATTTGGTGTTAGGCTAGTCTGAACCTAGGCAGCATGTGTTGCTACGAAAGAACGTAAACTGCTCTACGGAGATAAACTACATGAGATACAATTCAGCTTGATATATATACCCAATACGCAAAGCTTGCCGGCTGAATACGGGCCCTGTGCAGTACGTGCTGGCTCAACATGGGCCAGCGGTATACAGTACAAATTGCAATGGCCCACTATCATATCAGCACAATTTGTACTGTACAGTATACGGTTACGATGCCCGTCATTTAGGAGTACGGGCTGAACCATTTTTTACTGTACAACTAGAGTGCAACTGAGCAGCACCGGCCCAAGTCAGTTTGCGCAGTGGCTGGCTACATCACAATGCAATTTGAGCCCATACTCTCTCAACACGGGCTCAGTGCAGTTCGGTTGCAAAAATATTTGCATGCAGTTAGACAAGGGCAGAATACGGGTAAAATTGCAACGCGCCATTTTAGTTTTCTCTTCAAGCTGAACGTGTTTATTCTTTTGTGTTGTCGAGTGAGTGATGGAATTAATTAATTTAAACAAGTTTTCAGTTGTCTATTTTCCAAAAGAGGACACAGTTGAAACAGTTCCTTCCATTTGGCTAAAGGACAACGCAACAGTTTGTTGTTGGCCACCAGTATCAAGTTTCAAAGTGACCGAGTACGTCAAAAATTGTGTTCAACCAGCCAGCAATTGGGAGCAGCATCAATGTGAATTTGTTTCTACTAACGGTAAGTTTATTGTTATAATTTTAATCTGTAAACTTAATTAAATAAAATGAATTTCATTCATTCTAGACGAGTATTTGGCAGCTCGAAGTGCAGCATCTATTGAATCCGACAATGAAACTGCCAGAAAATCAAGAAATTGTCGACGTCTAAACAGAAATAATGAAAACTCTCTTGTTGTACAAAATATAAGTGAAGAAGTGCCTTCTGTTTCTGTTCCAGCATCCAATTTTTTTGAATCATCATCTCAAGAAGGTAAAATACCTAATAATTTATTAGATAATTATTTAATCGTTATATTATAATTATATATTAATTTATAATTAAAGAGTCATTTTATCATAACAATAAATGTTGTTTTTTCAGAATCACGTGGTAATGAGAACTTATCATCATCCAACGTTATTCAAGTTGTGTACAACGACGAGCCGAATTACAATTTTCAAAACAACGATGTCAAAGATTTAAAAGCAGATCTTCAAAATTTGCAAGGACAGTTCGAAGGTATTTATTTACACTTTTATGAACTTTATGGTATTTTTATATAATAATAATAATATTTTTATAATATAATAATTTGTTTTTTAGAGTTTCAAAAAGTAGTCTTAGAGAAGCTATCTATACTTTTGGATTCTCAAAAGGAACTTCATAATTTAGTTAAAAGAAATTGTCGAGCAGCAGCTACTGGAAATTCTCTTGACTTACCAGTAAGTATTCCAGTGGAGACAACAAATGATTTGATCAATTTGGATAGTTGGGCTAAAGAACCTTCAAATCGAAGCTTATGGGTAACATTTATTTTTAACTGCTGTATATGAAAATACATTAATTGCCGTATTCATTTTAAAGGTCAATGAACTTTCATGTATTGGAGGCCTAGATTGGAAAGACACTATTCGTCGTATTTTAAGTAAAATCATTTCCAGTAAAGCCGCTGATGCAATTAATTTTAGTGGTGCAAATGGAAAGTTTTCTTTTGGATCTTTGTCAACTTTAAAGTCAGCTGTTGTTGGTAACTCAATTTATTTTATTATTTTATTATAAATATAGACCTATTAGAATTTTTTTATTTAAAATGTTTTATTCAAGACGCTGTAAAGGGTTCTATTACTGAACTGAAAACGGAAAAAGAAATTGAAAAGTATATAGCAACTTGGTTGAGTAATTCCAGAGATCGTGATGGAGGTCGAGAAAAAAGAAGAAACAAGACAGCAACTACAAGTTCCAATAATTCAGATGTCACAAAGGAACAAGAGAAGAAGAATCAACAAAGAAGTTAATCAAAGTTTAGCTAGAATCCAAGCAGCAGTAAATTATACTAACAGTAATAAGACTGTAAATAATATAGAATGTCAAATTGTATCCGAAAGTATTAATACATTTAGTAGTTCTAGTTTAGAAATTGTAGAATCGAGTAGCAATAATACAATAGAATGTAACTTGTCGAATTCCGATTATTTGTGTAATTTTGATATGCCTGTTAGTTCAGATGATGATGATGATTTAAATAACCGAACAGAAGAAATTACACCACTTTCTAATAAGTTAGCTGAATGGGCGATAAATCACAATGTAACCCATATTGCTATAAAAGATTTATTAACTCTGCTGCCTAATTATCTAAAACCAAATTCAAATTTACCGTTAGATCCAAGAACGTTGTTAGGAACTATAACAAATATAAAAGTAACTCTTATTGGTGAAAGTGAATGTACATATTTAGGTTTAAAATTCAATATTGAAAAACGACTTGAAGCTGGTATAGAACCAACAAAATCGAACTTTTATCAAAACCTGCAGGCTCAATTTTCTGAAACGGTTATCACATTATCTATTGGAATTGACGGTATTCCTCTCTCAAAAAGTTCAAATATAGATTGTTGGCCTATAGTTGGTAGAGTTGATCAATCTCTTGACAAGAAATTATTTTTAATCGGTTTATATGTAGGAAAATCAAAGCCAACAGATATCGAACTTTATTTGCGCTCATTCATAAATGAGATGAAAGATTTAGAAAATAATGGAATAATGTTTCAAAACAAATTATATATTGTTCGTATTTCTGTAATTGTTGCTGACGCACCAGCTCGAGCTTTTTTTAAAAAATGTAAATATCATATGGCATACTTTTCATGTGAACGATGTATTGTAGAAGGAACGTGGGAAGGTCGAGTAGTTTTATTAAGTACTAGTAGTGCTCTGAGAACAGATGAATCATTTCGAACACAGCGTGATGAAGATCACCATATGCCGAATTTAATATCTCCACTTTTGTCTCTAAAAATTGGACTTGTAAGTCAAGTAACACTTGATTATATGCATTTAATATGCTTGGGTGTTATGCGTAAACTTCTTCGTTCGTGGGTAGGTGGAGGCTCATTGAAAAATAGACTACCAAGTAGAGCTGTTCAATTAATTTCTGAACGATTAGTTAATATAAGAAACCGTTTTCCTAAAGAATTTGTGCGAAAGCCTAGGACTTTAGCCGAACTTGATAGATTTAAAGCAACCGAGTTGCGAAGTTTTCTTTTGTATACAGGACCAGCAGTTCTTAGTGGTATATTAAGCGATAAATTATATAGTCATTTTTTATTGTTACACTGTGCAACTTATATACTACTCAGTGACAAGGCTGATAATTTAGAATGGAATAATTATGCTAGGAGTTTATTGAAATTATTCGTTCAACAGTCAGTCACACTTTACGGTAAAGAATTTGTTATATATAATGTACATTGTCTTATACACGTTGCTGATGATGCTATGTTGTTTGGTAATCTTGAAAATGTCAGCGCTTTTGACTTTGAAAATTATTTACAAATATTAAAACGAACAGTACGAGCAAAACATCACCAGTTAGAGCAAATAGTAAAGCGTACATTGGAACGAGACAAGTTACATTCTATTAATATTAACAGTAGTAAATTAAACATTGGTAAAGATTTTGTAGACTATAAAAATGTTAGAATCTCAATAGAGTCTAGTAATAATTGTTTTATACTCTTGGATGGTACTATAATTATTGTGCTTAAAATAGAAGTCTTAGATAATAATCCCACCTTAGTATGTAAGAAATTTAGTAATTTTATGTCAGTTAATTTCTACCCTTGTGATAGTACTAAATTCTGTATTTATAAAGTTCTGTATGATTCATTATCACAGTCGGTATCTATTACACTGTCGGAGTTATTTAAGAAATGTGTTCTTATAAGTTTAGCTGGTAATGATAATGAATTTATATGTATTCCTATGCTAAAGTGCTTTATGTAGTATTAATAAAATGAAAATATAAATATTTAATTGTGAATGTATACTGCATTGAATACGCACTGTTACAGCATTGTAATAAAGCACTGAGCCCATTCGGGTAGCATCGTGGCATAGAATGGACTGACTACTGGCACAGAACGACAAAATGCATCATCGCAGCACTGGGCCATTTCTCTGCCGGCATCTATACTGAATGGGCACAGTTCGGTATGAGTATTGGCAAGCTTGGGCTCAGTGCAGTACAATCATAGCCGTGCCGGTCGATTCCCCGCGGACAGATTAGGACTCTGCCGGCTAATTTGTACTGTACAGGCCCCGATTCCTGCCGGTAAACTTTGCGTATTGGGTATATATATATATATATTAGACTTGTATACTGGACTTTTGTTCTATAAAGAGTTGTTTACTTTTTTAGTTTAGACAAGTGATAGAAGAAGAATCGATGCCGGAAGTTTGGCCGGAGATAGATGCAATCCTCAGTGATCTCACCTCCTGCTCTATTCCTCACTCATAAATCACCGTACGTCTTCCAGCTCAACTCTCAAAGAGAAACTGGAAGAACATTACTATAGTGCGACATTGCCAAGAGAAAGTTATCAACTCACAAACAATCATTTTAAAATCATAGACTACAGTGGACTCTCTTTATAACGTAAATCTGTCTATAACGTAGGAATCTCAGTCTCCTGGCCAATTCCCTATGTTAATACATTGCGCTCGCTCTCTTTATAACGGATTTGTCTATAACGGAAATCTGCCTATAACGTAACTATTTCACAGCATTTTATGAAGAGTTACTCTGTCTATAACGTAAATTGGCTCAAAATGACACCTTACCTTATATATTTCTTACCGTTTTTGACAAACTTTCTCCAATATTTAAAATCTTGAAAACTCTTCTTGTGTCGTAAGCTTTACTTCGAGCATCATATTAAGCATATGAGTACATAAACAAATAGTAAATAGAAACCAATGACTCTCTTTAAAACGGAAATTATGGTATTTTGCTCCAAATTACCCTATAGACAGAGTTTGTCTATATAACTCTCTCTATAACGTAGAAAATTGAAACATTTTGGCGTTAGGTTATAGAGAGAGTTGACTATATATACAATTGCAACTGAAGACCAAAAATTCATTGTAAAGAAACGTCCCTTGCTACTCTTATAATACAGTTTATACTTTATGTCTCTCTGTATCGTAACATTATTCTATAGTAGCTTAAAGCGCTTTTCTTTCACTGATAGGAGAGGACGAACAAAAATGGGCAAAAAATCCCTAAGGTGAACCAATATTATATAGTCTACTCTCAGTATCATAAAGCATTGAAGCACTTGAAACAGTTATTTCAAATACAAGTATTCTATTGAGTGATAGCATCAAAAAGATTTTATGTATTTCTGACAGCCGCACAGTAAGTATTGATATCGCATTCTTTTATGGTTTCTTCTCTACTACAATACAGGAGACAAATAACACACACATACATTTTAAACTATATGTGCTATACTATAGAGATAGAAAAAAGATTTTTTAAAGGAGCATTAAGGGGAAATAAAACTGTCGTCTTGTCGAAACTATAATAGTGATACATCAGTGAAAATAAAGCTCTAGTGGATTTTTTTTCTTATACTTATATTTCCATTCTTCTTACTTTGGGCTCTTCTTCTCTTCGCCCCTTGACGTTTCAATTGGAAATAAGAAAAACGTAATTTTTATTGCTCTCCACTGCATAACGTGACTAGCATCTTCAATGATAAGATAACAGTAGCATGGGAACTCTCAACTTATATTTTACTAGCTAGTGTCTTCCTTACTATGCTGTACAGTGGACTCCGTCTATAGTCTATAGAGAATCTATCAAAATCTTATAGGAACTTCTACCACTCGTGATAAATCCTTATAAAGAGAAGGTGTCTATATAAGAAGCAAATGAGATTCTGTGCTATAAACAAATGGCTTTTCACTTTACTCACTCAATTCCTCTCTTTCAGCCTAAAGTTCTTCTCACTTAAGTTAAGTGAACTACTTCTGCAATTTTAGCCACATTTTTCTAAGAACTAATTTCTTCTATAAGGAAATGTCTTAAGATGCCATTCTGGGCCGATTAGCACTATAAGACTCATTTTTCTATAATGTTTTATAGAGGACTATAGAAAGACTAGCTCTACATAAGCAAAAGCCTTATAAGCCTTGTGGTAGAGACGTTATATAGAAGAGACTAATTTCTTCTATAAGGAAATATCTGTAGTAGCATTCTGAGCCAAATTGGTACTATAGAGAAAACTCATTTTCCTATACAGTTTTACAGAGCACTATAGAGAGACATTGCTTTATATAAGCAAAAGCCTTATAAGAAATTATATAGCAAGAGATAGAGAGAGTTTGTCACTATAGACATAATCCACTGTAATGTTATCGACATAGGCCGTGTCGATGAGATAGCAATTTTTTCATGTAGCAAAAGAGCTCTTGAAACATTGATTGGATTCTTTTATCTTACGTTTGCACTTATTAGTAGTTGCTAGCTCTCAAGATATTCTAAAGATCGACACGAAAAACTCTACATCGTATACTATGAACTATATAATGCAGCACTCAAACTACGCAGCTATATTTAGAAATCATAGCCCTTGAAATTACATTGGAAAAAGAAAGCAAACAGTGTAATCTAAAATGTAAGGGAATCAATCAAATTGGTAAATAAAAGCATCTCGTCAAATTCTACGACACCTGATTCTCATATCTCTAAATCTCTTCTCATACGTGAACATTGTATGCTATAGTATATAAAATACCCTGTATACTATACAATGTATGAAAAAGGACAATCATTTTTTTGCTTCTGTATCAATAGTTGAAAAATCTCTTTTTGCCTTCTGGAGGAAGACGAGTCAAACATATTGCTTTTTTCCGCTCACAAAACATTATTGTTATATATATATATAGAGCACGATGCAATGTCTCTTTCGTTCTTTTCAGTTTGTATCATTTGATATGGCAATGTTGTTATATTGATTCGATGTCATTTCGTTTCACAATGTGATTTGAGCCATTCACTCATCCGTAACAGTATAAGTCTCTCCTTGCATGAAATCACAACTGGATAAATATGATTTTACACTTGGGTCTAGTCTACCATAGTAAACCTAAAGCCACTCACTTCGGTTTACATCTATTCAGTTTTTTTGCTAAGAGTCGAATTTTTTAAGCTTATGATGTTATATAGTGTCGCTATACTCTCTATAGCAGTTTCCATATAACATTATCATAAGCTTAGAAAACTCATTTCCTTGTAAAGAAACTGCGAATAGATCTAAACCAAAGTGAGTAGCTTTTCGTTTACTATTGTAGACTATAAGGTAAAAGAATTTTTGTACTGATAAAAGATCTAGAGTGGAAAAGATTGAAGAAAGCTAAACCAACCGATTCTTGGAAAATTTCCAAATTTCTACCTGCATCCAATCTAATCCCATAATATATGTCAGATGTCATTTAATTATATTTCTATAGCCAAAATGATATATCAGTTGACACCTTTGAGTCACATTAAATTGTAATATATTATTTGCCCTGGAGAAACACTTAAGAAAAAACGATCCTAAATATCCACAACTTTTAAATAATTTCTACCATATTTTGCTAAAGTATTAATAATAGATGATTTTTTAAGTTAAGTTGTTTAACTAAACCTTTAGGCATTGCCTGTATGAATAATTTACTACTGCTCTTAGTTTGACTGATATTTTATGTAACTACTTAGCAAGACATTCTAAGCTCATGATGATGCTGGTTGGTGAAATGTAAGAGTGTGGTCACAGTGGCATTTGAGACTTGAGAGAGACTCTTGATAGTCATTATTACACGATTCACATAGTAATTTACCTTTGAAAGCCTTTTCCCCTATGGGAGTTGCACGTTTCCATTACCTGTAGAAGCAATTTATGTTATATTGCATAAGTTAGCTGTCCAAGGATAACTAATTGTATTACACGTCGTGTAGTTTATCTTTCATCTTAGAATTCATGTGGGCGAATTAATTTCAAGACTCAGGTGAAAACTCATGTCTCTGCTTAGGCTTACATATTCTTTTAAATGACATAGAGGGGAGTTTATGCAACATAGTCTATCGATTCCTCAGCTTCTTCCACATTTTTAACAATTCCATAATTACGTCCTGGGCTTTGACTCTTGTGGAGAACAATTCCAATAGAGACAATAATTTTACATGTGACAAGCAACTTGTGAACTCTAGTACATATTGGTTATTCCCCAGAGAAATGATTTGATAAAATTTGAGCAGATGATGACCCAGATCACATACTATTGACAACGTGCTTCAAATACTAACGAATTCCTTCTATTTTACACTTGCCAACATCCACAATATTCTACAATCTCACATAACTTGGAGAGTAGTATAGAGACTTCATGCTACTTTAGAATTTGAGCTACTATTGCAATATTTACTGTATGGATCTTTAGGCTATGTATTAGTAGTTTACAAACCTTCTTTACACAACATCCTTTCCTTCAAAACATATTTACATTGTAAAAGCCTAAAGGAAAAGTAATATCTGAAATGTAGTTTGACTGTGGATGGACGACTCTGCCAAAAAGTTGGCCTAAACCACAGCTTGGTGTATATAGCAAAAAAAATTGGCTGATATGATGCGTGCCAACTGAAAAACTAAAGCTGCATTGATTGGATCAAGAGTCACAGATCTCATGTCACGAAAGCAAAATGAACTCAAGAAGATTCTAGCTGGAAATTTCTACTCATGTCTCATAGGCATTATATAAGCTCTAAGCACTGCTAAACTAAAGGCAATGCAGTTGCACTAAAAATGAGACTAAGCTTATAAAAAGTTTTTAGAAAATAACTACATGCATTTGCACTTTAGCCAGCAATAATAATCTGGGGCAAATGCCCAAAAACTTTATTTTTATTTACCTTTATCTACACATAACACTTCTGACTAGACTCAACCTGCACTATACTCAACTTTCTATAGGTACAATAACACTAGTATAATTATTAGGTGGTTCTACTATAGCATTGTCCATTTTAAAAGCTTCCCAAACATGACGACCAAAAAGGACAGCTCCATGAAAAAAGTAGCTCACCAGCGTCAAAATGAGACCCAGTTGAATAAAAATTGCAAAGAGTACCAAACAGTCAGAAGTTACATGATCACTTGTTCCAAAATGTTCTAGCCAATTAAGTCCTAAGGAGTATAGCAATTTTCTTTGGAGCAATAGACACGTAGCAGCAAAAATAATTTGACAAAATGTACAACCGAAAAACATTGAGTTGCAACTAAACACGTGACGACAACTGAGACATGAGACGTAGTCTAGAAGATTTATAATTGGCCACCTGCAACCATTAAAATTCCTATAAATTCCAAAGATTTTGATGGTTTCTGGTGGACCACTGTAAAAATGAGACTTACATTATTAAATATAAACAGAAAATAGCCAAAGTGCAGAAGACAGCTAAAATCAAACAGTCAGCAATGCTGTTAGTGTAATGTAGCTCATGAGTGTTGAGTAGTGCTATAAAAATTAGAGCAGAGAGTCCAAGGAATAAAAAGCAATAGATTAGTAACATGGAGCCAAAGTCTTGCAAGTAGAAACTCCAGTTAATGAAATCAGATGAAGAGCTTTCATTCGTCCCATTGGCTGACATTATAGGTCTAGAAATTAAGCTTAGAGTTAAATAAGCAAAAGTTGTAGTTATATAAATAAAGTTGGAATTCACCCTGTAAAGGATTCGTCCATTTTAGTTGTTGACGTTGATACTTTTGACAGAGACTCAGATTACAGAGACAAGAGTATTATGTGGTCATTAGTTTATCAGTAGAAGAGGAGAATGCTAAAATCTCTTTAATTATGTCCAAAATAAAACAACTACAGATTTCCAAAAGACTTCCAGAGAATTCAAAAGTTTTGAGCAAAGCTGGAGAAATGAGATTCACTCGTGCAGGTTAGAAGTAACTAGAGCAACAAATGATGAGTGAAGAGATCAAAAGAGTATAGCATTAGAGTTTATGGAAAGATGTAACGTTTTGGAATGTCAAATGAACATAACTAGTCTAAAACGACTCAGGAAGGAAACTATATATATAAAACTTATAGTATGCATCCATATGTAGGCGATGAATTTATTTCATGTCAGTTTCATATGAGTTGCTGTCAAAATTGTAGCGATGTGTTGCGAAAAATGATTTGATAGCTAGCTAGAAAAGTAAATTGCGTTTGTAGCTTTGAACATAAGAGTGTAAACAAAATATGTTTTTCAGCTTAAAACTTTAGCTGTACAATGCTAGGTACTATCCTTATTTACTCTGATATCCAGCACAATATTCCATACGTTTCACTACTCTTTCCTCAGAAAATGGTAAAAATACCGATTTAAGATGTCTTTATCCAATAACCGTTATAAAGAGAGCAAAATTTCCTAAAATTGGGTGGAAATACACCGTTACTGGCAGAATGCTCTTATATACAGAACCGTTATAGAGAGAACCGATATAATGTATTTAGATAGACTTTGAGCAGGAGACTGGAAAGTGACCGTTATAGACAGAATACCGTTATAGATAGGCACTCTTATAAACAGAGTCCAATGTTACGACATTTCTATTATTGCGAAGTCCGTTTCTAATGAACTCTATATAGTCTATAAACCATAGCGTCCACTTGTAATTCTAAAGTGTAATTTCCAACTCATCTTATAAACTTCAATCCCAATTAATTTATTCAGTCCTAAGATCTGTAATTTAAGTAATTGCTGCAGCGTTTATTAGAAGGTTTACGGTGCTAGTATACATGTAATTAAACGTGAGCGTTGTACATAGAACAACTGTCATTTCCTATATACCTTGCTCACTTCGTATATTAATGACTTCTCATGGGAATGTGACAAACTGCCTCACTCACTCACTACAACTCTGTACTTGATCTACATTGATCTCGCTCAAAATTCTCTAACGCTATATTAGTGTATAGCAAAGACCAAATGATGACAGTGAGTCAAACTCACGCCTAGTCGATTTATGTACAGAATTGTTATTCTCCGGAAGCCAACCCCAGTCTCTCATTCTCTCACTGGAGCAATTACTACAATATAGAACATTCACCTCATCTTCTCACTAGGAGTACAAAATTGAGTATAGCATTAGCATTCTACATTTAGTGACTTTTGAACTTTTTTGTGTTTTCCCATTGATTAGAATGCTGAGGTTTAAAATTAAAGATTAAAGATTTTACATAGAGCTCAGCATTTTTTCCATACTTTCTTTTAGCGTTGATTGCATAGGTAAGGTATAGATACTGATGATTGGATTGTCACATTTTAAATCCTTTTTTCTTCTATGATGCAAATGTGACTGGAAATTGAATTCGTAGCACTCTATGCAAGCGATATTATAATATAGATTGAAAAACTGAACCCAAAATATTCAATCACATTTCTTCTTCAGAGAAGCCTCAAAATAGAATTTAAGCGAATGGAGCAACGACATTTATAGAAGCGTTACAAGTGTTATGATTCAATTAGCTGTGGCCAAACTTAAATAAAATGGAACGAGGTACACGTCGTAGTAATAAAATAAATAGCTATTTGATGTGGGCAAATTTCTATTATGCTGTTGGCAAACAACTCAAGAGAAGACTAACACAGTTTATGTAATGAGGTAACGTAGATGCTTTTATTTTGCTCCTGGCTCTATTGCCTTTT